>SNQJ01S0039374.1:57180-75396 GCA_010110895.2 Picea sitchensis
TCCATCTTCTCAAAGATTGACTTTAGATCTGGATACCATCAAGTCCGAATCAAGGGTGAAGACATCCACAAAACTGCCTTCACGACGAGATATGGTCACTATGAGTTTGTGGTAGTACCATTTGGATTGACCAATGCCCCTGCCACTTTTATGTGCTTGATGAACAATGTGCTCAACAAATTCCGAGACAAATTTGTACTGGTTTTTATTGACGATATATTAATTTACTCCAAGAGTAGAGAGGAACATGAGGAACATCTTAGACTTGTGCTTCAAGTGCTAAGAGAACATCAACTCTATGCAAAATTGAGCAAGTGTGACTTTTCCCAGAAGCAAATACATTACTTGGGCCATGTCATATCTGAAGAGGGAGTGGCAGTAGATCTTGACAAGATCAGGTCTATCATGGAATGGACTACCCCAAAGGACGTTTCAGATATCAGATCCTTTATGGGATTAGCATGATACTATAGGATATTTATAAAAGGATTCTCCAAGATTGGTTGTCCAATCACTGCCCTCTAGAAGAAGGGAGCTAAATTCACATGGACACAAGAATGTGAAGAAATATTTCAATCCCTGAAACACCTTCTGACCCATGCACCCGTGCTGAAGATCGCTGATCCTGAAAACGACTTCCTCGTGTGCATAGATGCCTGTAAGGAAGGGTTCAGAGGAGTCCTTATGCAAGGAGGAAGTGTAGTCTACTATGAATCCTGAAAATTGAATGAGCACGAATTCAACTATGTGACCCATGATCTAGAGTTGGTCGCCATAGTGCATGCCTTAAAAATGTGGAGACATTACCTCCTGGGAAGGAAATTTGTACTTATGACATACCACTGTGGATTGTGATATCTGTTTGACCAACCAAAGCTCAATGCCAGACAAGCTAGGTGGATGGCCCTCCTTAGTGAGTTTAATTTTGAAATCAAACATGTTAAAGGAAAGGAAAACAAGGTGGCCAATGCCCTTAGCATAAGTATGAAAACAATTCACCTGGCAGTGGTGAGCACCTACGAGATGAATGTCAAAGAAAGAGTCAGGAATGCACAAGAAACATACACATTCTTCCAGACCGTGACCTCGTACCTGGATCAAGAACCCACAGGAATCAAGTATGAATGCTACCAGATGATAGATGGAGGTCTACTAACTTACAAAAACAAATTGTATATTCCAGATTTTGACGACTTGAAGAGGTTCATAATGGATGAACTGCATAAAAGACCATATGATGGTCACCCAGGATATCAGAAGATGATCACAGCCACTAGGAAACATTTCTATTGGCCTGGGTTAAATAAAGACATAGCTAACTATTTAGCTAAGTGCCTAGAATGCCAATAGGTTAAAGCAGAACACTGGCACCCAACATGATTATTACAACCTCTACCAATCCCAGAATGGAAGTGGGAAACCATTTCCATGGACTTCATCACTAGATTACCAACAACGACCAAATAGAATGACACCATCATGGTAGTGGTGGATAAATTGAGCAGGTCTGCTCATTTTATCCTCGTCAAATCGACTTGAAAGACAATAGATATTGCCAACATATTCATGAAGGAGATATTTAGACTACATGGTATGCCTAAAGAGATCGTGTGTGACAGAGACACGGAATTTACTTCCAACTTTTGGAAATCCTTGATGGTTGGTTTGGAGACCAAATTACTATTTAGCACAACCTATCATCCTCAAACCGATGGAAAGACGGAAATAGTGAACCAAATATTGGAAGACATGCTAATAATGCATGTAATGCATCAACCCAAGAAGTGGGAATATTACCTACTACTGGTGGAATTCGCCTACAACAACGACTACCAAGAATCCTTGAAGATGAGTCCTTTCGAAGTTCTCTATGGTAGACCATGCAACACTCCAGCCAGTTGGAGTAATCCCGTAAATAGAATTACTATTGGACCTGACATGCTAAAAGAAATGGAACAACAAGTGATTCAGATAAAACATAATCTGAAGGTCGCTCAGAACAGACAGAAAAGTTACATCGACCGAAAGAGAACTCCAAGAGAATTCAAGATGGGAGACCATGTATATCTCAGAGTTAGGCCTAGGAAGAGTTCCCTGAGGATGGGAGCTTGTGCCAAGTTGGCACCTCGGTATTGCGGACCCTTTGAAGTTCTAGATAGAGTGGGACCTGTAGCCTATAGGCTAGCACTTCCTCCCATAGTAAAAGCACATAATGTTTTCCATGTTTCATTATTGAAGAAATATGTACATGATTCTAATCATATAATTGACTGGTCTATGATCCAGGTGGAACCGGAGGGAGAATTCCTGCCAGAACCTCAATGCATACTGGACAGAAAGGAAAGCCCACTCAGGAACCGAACCATTGCACAGGTCAAGGTGCAGTGGAAACATTTTGGCCCAGATGAGGCTACCTGGGAAATGGAAGATGCCATGAAACACGCATATCCAATTTTGTTTACTTTTGTACATAAACGTCATATTGATAGATAGAACATCGAGGACGATGTTCCTTTAAGGGGGAGGGAATTGTAACACCCTATTTCCCCCAGTTTGTAAAAATAACTATATTGGCCAAGAACTATGGCAAACTCAAAGACGTGAATGTTTGATTTGACGAACCTTTTTATGAAAGGTCGATGAATGTAAATTATGTTATGAAAATGTGTTGCATAGCTACTGGGAGGGGGATGTGCTAAAAGAGACCATGATGGCTAATGAGAGGTGGTGGAAGGGACCTGGAATGGTTGCGTTAACTTCCACCGAACCAGTACCGTACTGGTGTTTACTTGCTCATAGATCAAAGCAACTCTCTGACCCCGAAATCGATTTCCCTTCAGATTGGTAGGTGGGGAGGCTCCTCAAGAGTTAATGAGGGGATGGGGGTGAACCACCCATTAGTAACAGCTCCCATACTTGACCGCGGATGGGGAAATTTGTGCCACACACAATCTTGAAGGGAAAAAGGAAAGAGAGGAAGTGTGGTAAAGGGGAAGAGAGAACGTGAGCGACAGGGGATCGCGGAGAAGAACTAGGGAAACTTTGGAAACACAGGGAGTTCTGAACATAGGAGAAGGAGAGTAACCTTCGTCCTTGACTTTTGTTGAGCTGGAAGTAGAGAATTGAACCTCAAGCATCATGGTCTATCTCGGGGGTGGCTAGTGGTAAATCCATTTGGAGTCACCGAGCCTACGATTGGGTGGAAACGAGCACCCCTCTCAGCAGTCACATCACACCTGGTGTTTTTTGATAAGTGTTATGTCTTGTATTTTTGAATTGAATGCATGCTCATGTTTATACGCTCATAAATGGTTCCTGTATGGAAGTGTTTTCCTGTGTTTTGATTTGGAGACAAGGGATACATGCTTATACTTATATGACCATAATTGGTCTATGTATAAAATGAGTAGGTTCAGAATACGAGTCCGTTCCCTTGAGAATTGTCCTATCTACTTGGCTCGCGCTATGCCCTGGTTTAATTTCCCGAAGGCACTTCTCTCAGGAATTTTCCTCACACTCCAGAGTCAGAGTGAGTCCCTCGGAAGGACTACCATGATAGTAAACCCATAAGTTTACTTTACCCTTACCACCGAATTTATAGCTCGGCGAATTAGGAAGACTTTTACCCAGGTCACCAAGCCTAGGGATAATTTACCCAATAACCCTCTGAAAGATATGTCGGAGCTCTATTACCCATCGACCTTAACCTTTGCATAGGTAGGAGGGTGGTCTTGGCAATGTCCTAAAATTCTTGGAGTATTCAGCCCTGTTCATCGACATTTCGGTGTTTCAGCACCTGGGAAACCAAAGGGCAAGACCCTTTGTTGTCACAAGTCGTGAAGTCCCGGTATACAAAACTACGAATTAGCTTAGTGTGAATAGGTTTCGAAATTTCGGCGTTTCGACACCCAGGAAACCAAAGGGCAAGACCCTTCGTCGTCACAAGTCGTGAAGTCCCGGTATGCGAAACTATGAATTAGCTTAGTGTGAATAGGTTTCAACATTTTGACATTTTGGCACCAGGGAAACCAAAGGGCAAGACCCTTCGTCGTTGCAAGTCGAAAAGTCCTGGTATGTGAAACTCCGAATCAACGTATTGTGAATAGGCTTTGGCATTTTGACGTTTTGGCACCCAGGAAACCAAAGGAAAAGACCCTTCGTCGTCGCAATTTGTGAAGTCCTGGTATGCAAAAATACGAATTAGCTTAGTGTGAATAGGCTTCGGCATTTCGGCGTTTCAGCACTCGGGAAACCAAAGGGCAAGACCCTTCGTCATCGCAAGTCGCGAAGTCTCGGTATGCGAAACTCCGAATCAACTTAGTGTGAATAGGTTCCAACATTTCGGCGTTTCGACACCCAAGAGACCAAAGGGGAAGACCCCTCGTCTTTGCAAGTCATGAAATCCCGGTTCATGAAACTCCGGGAGGATCTGGATTGTCCATCGGAGGAGACGCGTGGTGAGTGGTCATAATTCGGGGAAAGCTCCGAAACCCCGTAAGCCATTGGATCTCGTAGGACAACAAGGGGGTTAACGCTGAGTGTCCTTCAATGCCCTTAAGCTCAGGAGGGATAGTGACCGTCAGATCCAGATCAACGAGGTTTGTTGATCTCCTACACAAATTTCCATATCGGGTTTCTAGGTTTGAAGAGTAGAAAGACTTGATTCACTTGCATTTCAAACTCTTGGTTACCGAAGTCCCGATACGGCCAGGACCGTCGGATCAGGGGGAAGATTTGTAGCTGTCGATCTCAACGAAGGGACGATTTTGGGTTTTGGGGTTTGAAGAGTCGAAATACCCGACTCTCTTGCATTTCAAACTCCTGGTTACCGAAGTCCTGATATGGCCAGGATCGTTGGATCAGAGGGAAGATTTGTAGCCATCGATCTCAACGAAGGGATAATTTTGGGTTTTGGGGTTTGAAGAGTCGAAAGACTCAATTCGCTTGCATTTCGAACTCCTGGTTACCGAAGTCCCGATACAGACAGGATCGTGGGATTAGGGGGAAGATTCACAACCGTCGATCTCAACAAAGGTACGATTTCGGGTTTCAGGGTTTGAAGAGTCGAAGGAATTGACTCTCGGGCATCACTGAGTCGCGAATTGCGAAAGGCACCTCTTGGCTTGGCCTGGGGTCATAACTGATGATCACATGAAGGTGAAGCCTGTGCTTGGTGCTTGAGTTGTACAGGAAGGGTTTTCAATGAAAGAACCAGTGGATTGGTTTAGTGAAGGTTCCGATAGGAAGAGGTAGCCTGCGCTAGGACCTCGTAGGAACTTGGGGATTCTGTCCCTCGAGAAAAAGGCGAAAAAGGTGAAAAATCTATTAGGCCATAGTGGGTGTGTGACATTATCCCTAGGATAGGGGATAACATATGGCTCCAACTCGAGGACATGTTCTCACTGTAGAGTGCATGAGAACCTCAAGATATCTGGCATGATGTGTAATCTGCTAGATCGCAACAAAAATAAATAGTAATCCTTTGGGGTGGTGATATCAGCCCTAGCTCATACATGATACAGTGAAATAAAAGTAAACAAGTATATATATAGAAATGGAAAAACACAATGTGAAAATGAAACTATATTAGCATGATATGCTTATGGTATATACGATGGATGAAAATTCCTACCTACCTCTACTTACTTGTTGGTTGAATGCTAGGTCTAGTCAAATAACCAGTGAAACCATTTCTTATCACTGAAATACGTCCACAACATTGCATGAAAATGGTTACAGAAACACAACAATGACAACAACAATTAGTTCACCTGCAGTACTGAAATGCATTCAAAAGGAAAACACTATACAAATTGGGTCAAAAATTGACATGCACAAATTCACCAAAGGAAGCATGCATGCGGGCCAATAAAGTCCTCAGAGTGCACAATGCTCCAAGTGCATGACTGTCTACGAGAAAACCACACAGTTCTATGAACGACGCATTTATGGATCTTGTTGGCCCCTCAACCACTTATGGACTAGCTCCCAACATGATTTGACCTTCATATCTGAGGGAAATATGAATGGGGGGTTGGTCAAGGACTAGAGGGTGCCCTAAAAGGCCCCTTGTTCACACCAAGAACAAATTACATTTTTCCTTGAAGGAATGCTATAAATAAGAGCCACGGGTGCAATAAGAAACCAAGATCTTCATGGTCTTGTTATGTTGCAAGAATTCTCCCTTGAGAATCCTCTTTTCCCTTTGGAGGCTTCAAGCATCACTGCAATAGGCCATTCCACTCACCTCTTGAGGGAATAAGCATGTTTGTTCTTCACCATTTTCCATTCTCTTCCATTGTAAGAAGAGCTCTCCATTAGGGAATTCAAGATCCCTCCCAAGGAGGATGAGGGGACTCATAAGTCCTCATTTTTCTCTACGGTGTTTTGCCTACTAATCTATTGATCCATTGGTACATTATGTTGGTCATTGGTTGATTTTTATGGTTCTAAGTTTCTCATGATTTCTAACTTTTATTTCTTAGTTGTTTTAGTTTATTTCTTTGTTTAAACATGTGTTTGGCTTGTTTAACCCACTCACAAACTTCTGTCTTGTTTAGAAGGATCATCTAGACATGCAAGTGTTGTTGTTTTGCTCACCCAAGTGACAAAACCAACATAAAAGATTGGTGAGCATACTGGGGATAGGTATCAAATTCCACCCTATTTGATCTTAGAGATAACTTATTTTTAATCAATTTGTCTTGTAGGTACCAAAACCGACCTAGCCCAACCCGCCAAAGGAAAAATTTAGAGTTGGAGGAGGAGTATTTCACTAAAACATTTCTCCCCCGACGTGTGACAGGAAGTGCACGGATTTTCTTGCCCATAGATGCACACTCTGCACGCCACAAACTTCTTTGCACTGCGCATTGTGCACTCACTGTGCATCTGTCAGAGTTGTGACCCGCATATATCTCCATTTTTTCAAAATTGTAAGGGTTTTTATGATGATTTGAAGGCGCCCGACCTTCAGAGTTTTGCTTTCATGCACTTTGTAAGGAACATGCACTCCACTTAGAGTCTTTTCCCATGTGAATGGTTAACTACCATAGGCACTTAGGGGGTAAAAATAACCATATATCTCCTCTTTTGCTTTGGTTTCCACATGGATGGCTTGTTTGGCTTGTAAAATTTTAAGTTGAGATTATTTGCTATCATACATAAATCACTTACATTGGGACTAGAAGTTAACTTTGACCCTTGACTATGCTCTTCTCTCGCACCCTAGTGTGATCTTGAGAATCATAAAGGTGGTTAAATGGACATTTCATCTCCCTTAACAAAAATATTTAGGAGAGGACAAATCCCCCCTAAGGTTCCTCTTAGTTTTTTGAAATCATATTAAAGTTGTAAGGGCCCATACATGCCCACATGCTTGCAATCTAGGATAGTTTTCAAGATTTCTTAGTGTAAACAACATTTAGAGAGTTTAAAGGATTTGTAAGGACCCATATGTCCACATGCTAGTTCTTTAGGGATTTTAAAAATTCCGCAAGGTTGTACCAATGACACTTAGTAATATAGGTAAAAAATATTTGTAAGGACCACAGGAAGTCCACATGTTGCAATCTCACACCTAACTTATTAAAAACTTGGCACATTTTTTTCACTTTCTCACACACAAAGTCATTCCCCACACACATAATTTCTACTTTGAATAGTGGAGGTTGAAGTAGGTTTTCTCCAAAGGAATTCTGAAACGTCCCACTATTTCTTTGGAAATTATCCACACCCCTTAATTCAAATGAGATTAGTTCACACCCCCAATGTCTCAGCCCACCACATTTAATTTTTTTCTAAAAACTCACTAAGTTTTCCTCCACAGGAGGTGCCAAAAGAATTATTTTAGTCTAGGTAGGATCTCGAGGGTAGGCATCCAAATAACCCCCCGTTATCTGGTTCTCACATTTTCAAACAATAGAAGTTGACAAATAGGGAACTTTCAAATCCTCCAAGTCAAGTTTTCCTCACCATAAGGTAGGGAGATACCCGTGAAGGGTCGAAGGCCGAGGTCAGGTTTTTCTACACATCCCTCCTTGAGTCACCCAAATCTTGGAAGGGAATCCATGTCGTGACCCATTTCTGAGGCCGAAAATCTATATGCCACACTTTGACCGAGGTACCTCGTGACCAAAATTTAGGACATTTATCGAGGTGGCAATTGTAGGCTGCAATATCACCTTGATAATATTTTGTGTGGCTATTGGGAAATATCACCAACTCTTTTGGGATATCCACCCTCTACCCCTCATTATAACTGATTATTTCAACATTCACTAGTTCCTCTTCTGGTGGCTTCAAGCCCCACTATTGAGTGCTATTGGAAGGCCCAATGTTATTTGAGAGGAAGCACGATACATCTTTTAGGACACAAGCATTTGTTTTTTGTTCCCCCACGCGGACAACATCCACCTATCCACATGTTTTCTTATTTACAATTGATTTATGTATGATGACCATTTGATTACATGCAATTGTGAGTTGTACTCTCTTGTGAAGGTCCAAATTATACAAAGCTCTTGTTCATTTATTTATCTTATCACCCTTTGCACACATTCACTTTTCTATTTGGAAACCATAGGGGACCCACATAATCCCTGTCGTTCTAGACGCTTGCCAAATCTTCCTCCTATTCTAGGCGGAGTCCCTAGTCTTGCCAACTCACCGGCTCAACCATCTCACACCCCCTTGAGTGCTACTATTTTGGGATCAACTTTACTTGGTTCCACTTTTTCTTGGGTCCTATTCCCAAGGCCATCCATCCACTAGTTCTCCTTCACAAGAAGGCAGGGGGAAAACTTATTCTCAAGGGAGAAGTACAACCCAACCAAATCCCTCTCAAGGGATAGGTCCACCACCTGCTCACACGATGGCTGGAACTAATCCTCCACCAAATATCCCTATGCCATACTTGGCATCACTTAACATTCCTGATTTAACCAAAGTCACAAATGATCCCATTTGGCCCAATATGCCTACCAAAATAGCTTTGGATATTCCAAAGTTTGAAGGAAAACCGGGGAATGATCCTACCAACCAAGTTATGACCTTCCACTTATGGTGCTCTTCAAACAACATCATGGATGATTCCATTCGCTTAAGGTTGTTTCAACACAGTCTCACCGGTTCCTTAGCCAAATGGTATGTGGATGAAAAATCAGGGTCCCGTGCGACCTTTGAATCATTGGCCAAATAATTTTTGTCCTTTTTCCAACTACCAGTTCGTCATGATACTGGATTAGAAATTCTCTCGGATTTCAATAAAACTATTGCTATCCATATAGACGATCACATATATGAATGGCGTCGGCACCGTAGATTGTGTACAGCGGAAACTGCCAAAGAACAATGACTTGATTGGTTTCTCAAATCACTTGTCTCCGTTATTGCCAAGGATGTAGCATCCACCTTCCCTCAGATAGAGGAGAAGGCCATCAACAAGGCTAAAAAATTTGAACTCATCTATGCTCAATTTGGTTACTTATACATAGTGTTGCATGATGCACCTAGACCCATACCATTTGAATAGGACAAACCTGGGATGTCCCACACTGCAGATGGGTTGATTGGTTCCATGACACACCACCAACCTTAGAACCAACCGCCACCTATTTACGATGCACCTCAATATCCACAACCCTATGGAGGGCCATCTTATTACCCTCTCCCCACTTACCAACAACCATTTCCTGTTGTTCCCCCTCAGCTGTTGGGGGGACCCCCACCAGTACCCTAGATGCACCCAGTCCCTCCATCAAATTTGGGTCCACCCCCAACCCCTACATGCGGCCATAACAGTTGTGGAGGTACTTCAACTTCCTATACACCATATGGTTCGACCCCCCAAAATAATATTTACTTTCCATTTCCTAGTCCTCCAACCCATTTGCTCCTCCACAAGGACACCCACATACCAATGTTAATTTTGTTCAACCCTCTCCCATTCAACAGATTCAGGATTTTGAACAGTTGAATGCGTAAAATCCATCCCATCAGCTGAATAATGCCAAGAATAAAGTAAAAAACTGAAACAATAATAACCTGGGACCAGGAGGAAATAACCCCCATCAAAACCATCCCGCTGGGGGAAACCAAAATCAAGGCAACCAAAACCCCTAAGGGGAAAATAATAACAAACGACAGGGGCAGCACAACAACAATCTTTGAACTAACCTCCCTTGCGCTCTGTGTGGTGAGTATGGACACTATACACACCATTTCGCCCAAATTTTTGACTTCAAACAAATGAAAGACTCCATGAACGCGCATCACCCTCCAACGCCGGCTGCCCCTCAACATGCCCCACAACAGTACTTGCAACAATCACCTCCGGTCGTTCTGAAAAACCCCATTCCACACCAAGGTGTGATGAATACCCAACATGAGGTACACCCTGCCCCACAAAAAATGGGGAAATATCAAAACCCAGGTCCCATTCAACCTGGAAATCCGACTGATCACAACATCCTCCTTACCAGCGAAGAAGAAATTCTTTTGAAAACATGCGGTCGCTAGTACGGTGTTCCCACTGAATCTACCCCAACCACTTAGGAAGTGGCTCCAACTACAACCGAACAACCCTTGATGATTCCACACCCTAACACTGAACCAAACATTCACATACCTCACATTCCATTACGATAGAATGTCAATAACCCTCATGCTAGGGAATCCCATAACTACAGTTTGGTTGACGAATTAGCTCAATATCCTGCAACCATGTATGTATTGGAGGTCCTCCAAACCTATCCATCTTAGTAGAAATCCTTACTTTCCGCCTTGGGGGAACTATCTTGGACGCTTATTCAGTCATCGACATGGGTCCCAACATTTACAGAGACCCATCTTTGCTGGGGGCATATCGTGGAGCGCCACCCCTCTTACACCCTTCAACATAAGTGTGTGTAGTATCTTCTAATGGAACTGATATCAAAGACACTATTCCTCCCACCGAGGCCTCTCCTCACATCGACATTCCACCAGTTGAAGAACTATTACCTCAGGAATTCCCTAAGAACCCCACTGCACCACTTATCCCCGATCCCCCCCCCTTCCAGGGGAAAATCCCAGTTTGGGAGATAGTGCCCCAAGCCATTACCGAAATCCCCTTCTTCTACCCCCCACCTAGATTCCAAGCATTCTATGTAGTTGCAACCATTACCCTTCCTAACATGGTGCTTTCTATCCCTGTATAGTATCTACATCCACCTGCGATGGTTCCTCAACCATCTCTCCCTCCTCAGATAGAGGGAATACTGATGCAGATCCTAGTACATGCTCCTACCATGCCACCATCACCCCCAATTGTTGGCACCATTGCCATTGCTTGGGGAAGATGAAAGAAGAAATATCCCCCAACTCCACTTCCCCCCTGAGTTCAACCTCCTTGCGCACTATGAGAAAGATATGGGCACCCCACTAATAGATGCCCTACTCTTCCCGAGTTACGCAGTCTGATCCAACTCCCTAGAGAAACCACATTTATCAACACTCCACCAAGTACGTCCACTGCTACTCCAAATTCCTCCACTACAAGCAATAAAGGGTTGCAGACCAAATTTTCTTGTGCCATATGTTCATATGTGCCTCCTACTCAAACTTCCATATGGACAATTGAAACCAAGGATTTTATTCCTTCGGGGCATATAGACTAGTTCAATAACCCTATCCCTTCCCCAAATGATTTTGAATCATAATCTCCAAATCTCCTTAGGAAGCTCTCATCGAATAAGCTACAACGATGGGTATAAATGAGGTGGCATTGTGGGCCCACCAACCATATATCGTCCCTTTTTCAAAACTTCCACAATTAGTTACAGGAGCCCAAAGCCTCCATTTTCTGATCCATTCTTAGCCACATGATCCTAGTCCCACCATCTACACATTCACATTCCCTGGTTCATCATATGAACATGGCCCCATAGGAGAATTTTTCTCACATCACATTCAGGTATGCTTGCTCATGTTCAAAATTATCAGCTAACTGCTATATGTTATTTATCATCAGATATTTTTCATGTCGGGTATTTGGTTTTCATGTGTGCAGGTATTTGGTCACCAAAGCGACACAACCCCTTCAGATATATGTTCGACACTGGCATCGAGTTATTCCCTCTGTAAATAAATTTCATCTCCCAGTCACACCCTCTAACGTTTACCTTTAGGGTCCTTACATCTAGCTCTGTAGTACCATCACCTCTGCTGCAATTTGGTATTGTCACCCGATAGCACTCTCCCCTGCATGAGTTGTCCCATTCATAGTTTCCCTTGGAAAACTGACACTCATGCTGATTTCACTTCCTAGGGATGGGAGTCCCGATAGTCTTATGCACTTCTGAGAAAGAGCCCCATACTTCTTCTCATCATATTGCTAGCTTTCCCAATGGACTCCCAAGTCATATCATCTTAGTTCTATTGACTACACCTCCATAGTATCATTATCCCTCCATCTCATCCACCATCAGTTTTCCCATTTGTAGATTGTCCTCCATTAATTTACCTCATACAGAAACCCACCCATGGGCCCCCCACCATCCACCAATTATCTTTCACAACTTGTTCCCTCATAGGCCAAGCCATCTTTTAGTAGGGCACCCATTTCTGTATCTATACACTCAACCCAAATTATTCTTTATTTATTTGGTAATTATAAAAAGTCTTTGTTTCCAACATCTACTTAGAATTTTTGTCACCACCCTTGATGACCTTATTTTCTCAGCAAAGCAACCCATGTTGCCCTTGGTTGGGGCATCCACTCTTTTTTCATTCCAACATCATTCACAAACCCTGAGTATCCCAAGTCCATGTACCCATGATCTCCGAGTTTTCCCACTTTGTTAACCTCTGACACAGTTTAACCTCATATATCATCGTCCCCCTAACACTAGATACAATTTTATGGTTGCTTCCAATCATCCTTCAAAAATTCCCCAACCAAGGGAAGTCTTGAGTCTCACCACTTCTTGACTTCACTCATGTTACCTATTAGTACCTGATCTCATCTCAATGGATTTCACGAATCCCTTTTCTTCTTGGAGTCGCGTCTACCTTTCTGTCGACATCAGGGTAGTTTCCAGAAGGGTGACAATATCTTGACTCTCATTACTTTTACAATGAGGAGTCTCAGATCACATAGAGAGAATAATCATTGATCTCTGATTCCGTTGAACCCCATAACATTCGACTTCAACAAACTCTCATGTTACGATGGGTCTTACTATGTAACTATTGCAGTTGTTTCATACCAGTCAAATACCTCTGAATTCATCAGGCCATTAATGCCTACGAGTCATTGACACTTATTACAGGCATCCTTGCCTCTTTTCACAGTATGTTCACCATTCAGAACTGTCATCTGTCATTATCAACCACCCCTGATGGCATTTCAATTATCTACATCAACATATATTTTCAATTACCATCTCACATTTTGGTTACATAACACGAGCATGGGGCATTCCTACCTCGTTTGTACACAAATTTTCTTTTTTCTCCATAGAGAAAGGTTTGGGTCCCACAGTTTCTCCTCTCCCTCCAACAGATCTCTCTTGTAGTTCCTCTCAACACTCCTCATTACAATGGCACTCTCAGTAAAATAAACATTGATGTATTTCATATATACGTTTTATCCTAACCTCACAGATCAGGGGACATCTATTATCACTGAAATATCATCCGCAACATTGCACGCAAATGGTTATAGAAATACAACAATGGAAACAACAATTAGTTCACTTGCAACACTGAAATGCATTCAAAAGGAAAAAACTATTCAAATTGGGTAAAAAATAGACATGCGCAAATTCACCAAAGGAAGCACGCGCGTAGTGCACAGTGTGCATGGGCTAACAAAGTCCTCAGAGTGCACAATGTTCCAAGTGCACGACTGTGTACGAGAAAATCTATGAACTTCTATGAACGACAGATTTATGCATCTTATCAACCCCTCAAACACTTATGGACCAGCTCCCAACATGATTTGACCTTCATATCTGAGGGAAATATGAATGGGGGGATGGTCAAGGATTAGAGGGTGCCCTATAAGGCCCCTTGTTCACACCAAGAACCAAGTACATTTTTCCTTGAAGGAATGCTATAAATAAGAGCCATGGGTGCACTAAGAAACCAATATCTTCATAGTATTGTTATGTTGCAATAATTCTCCCTTGAGAATCCTCTTTTCTCTTTGGAGCCTTCAAGCATCATTGCAATAGGCCATTCCACTCACCTCTTGAGGGAATAAGCATTGTTGTTCTTCACCATTTTCCATTATCTTTCATTGTAAGAAGATATCTCCATTAGGGAACTCAAGAGCCCTCCCACAGAGGATGAGGGGACTCATAAGTCCTCATTTTTCTTTACGACGTTTTTCCCACTAATATATTGATCCATTGGTAGCATTATGTTGGTCATTGGTTGATTTTTATGGTTCTAAGTTTCTCATGCTTTCTAACTTTTATTTCTTAGTTTTTTTAGTTTATTTCTTTGTTTATACATATGTTTGGCTTGTTTAACCCACTCACAAACTTCTGTCTTTTCTAGCAGGCTCATCTAGACATGCAAGTGTTGTTTTTTTTATCACCCAAGTGACAAAACCAAAACAACACCATCCTAGAAATATCTCATAATACTTGCCTCTGTGCTTCATCATGAAACAAAACAATGATAAGTTAAGCACAAAAATAACATGAGTTAGACCATGTATCACATCATCGAAAATCGTAAAGTCTAGCTCATGGAGGTGGGTGGGAGGGACAAAATTACGCCAAGTCACACTTCTAGGAAAGTTCTCATTCCATCTCAGAAATGGATCGTGAAAAATCAAAGGCTCAAAAAATTGACCGAAAAATTCTGAAGGTTGGCTACCTTGGACGTCTTCACATCCTGAGGTCTGGGAAAGGACTAGTAAGAACCTAGAGGATGACTGAAAATTTCTTAAGGGAAGGATGGAATACTGAGATAATAAACTTCCTTTTAAGGTATTCAACCTACCCTTGGATTCTAAAAGAAGGATTTTCCCCATATAAAATTCAAGACAAGGGACATGCTTTCCAACTACACCCTTAATGACATAGCGAGGTAAAGTAATCGAAGGGGGCTGGAGAACCTTGTCACAAGTACCCTGCTTTGGGAAAGAAATTTCCTCACCTCTATCAAGATCTGAGCACAACGGTGGTTAATAATATTCTTCATAAAATAAATCCAAGTGCTTAAAGGAGTACTCATCAAAATCTTCAAAGTATTACCAAAAATCATTAGGAGAAAAAGGAACTAGGTCACCTTGGAGATGTCTGTAACTATATCATTTCCTTGTTTCTAGATGTCAGAATAATTAGTAACCTCATATGATAATTGTAAAGGAAACATTTGAAAATTTCCTTCCATATCATAAATGGGATCTTCATTAGAACCAATGACATCCCACTTATGTCTTCCAACATGTATTAAATCATCAATATTATGAACAATGTCACTAGATTTATCATAACATGAAGGATTTAATGCATCCAGGGACTCCTCTAGTACTTCTTCACTTTCCAAATCATAAAACAAAGCATCATCAAAATCTTGGAAAGGGAAATAACTTATCGTGTTCACTTCTTGTTGTGCAGGAGGATCAATGGATTAGATGACTTCATCAAATGGAAGAAGGTCCAATACATCATCCCCAAGTCTCATTTCTTCGTCTTCATCAGAAAATGAAGGAGTTAGCTCTTCTAAGGGTTCCTTTCCTTCTTCACCTTCTAAATCATAGAAAAAAGTGTCATAAAAAAACTGGAAAGGAAAAATACTCACCTCATTCTCTTCATATTGTGCAGGAGAGATAAGATCTTGGAGATATTGATAGAATGAAGGAGTGGTTACTAGTGCTTCATCCTCATAATTCACTTCTCTAGTTAAATATTTACTGCATTTTATCGAATTACGGGAAAAATCTTGTCCCTCTTCAAGGGATTGATAACTTTCTTCATAAATTTCTACTTCTATATCAGAGGATTCTTGGTATTGAGTATGGTACACATCCTTGAGATATTCCACAATCTCAGTGGTGAATCCTTCATTCTCTAGGGCTACTGCAAGATTCTGAAGGGAATCTTCATATGTGAGGCATTGTGGTTTCAAAAATTCAATAAACCTACCAATTAGGTCTACGAAAGATGATATACCCCTATCTTCACAAAAACTCTTAAACCAATCTTGTAAAAATGATGGCAGAGAAAGTATGAACAATTTTACCAGAAAATCCTCCCCTCCCAATTCTATCTCACTTATATACTTCAAGAACTCTACAATGTGAGTAATTGGGAGGCCTCAAAATCTTGGATAGTTGTTTGACCATTTTGTATCAAAATAATGTGGGTAGCCGTGAATTTTTTTTAAATCAATAGTCAGATACACTTGTTCCCAGGGCGCCATGATCCTGTAACTTGGAAATATCGCAGAATTGAGAGTAAGGTTGCACCTTGGAAAAGGTTAGTGGAGTCACTAGATAATTTTATTGAAACAATCAAAGGGATGAGGGGATCTCCCTCAGTGGATTCGCCGGGTAAGATTTGTAGGATAAAGTATTTTTTAGAAAAGGCTTACCGAAAAAGTGTCGTCTTGAGGAAAATTGACTCAGTGTTCCCCGACAACGACACCAAAATGTTATCGCACAATTTGTACTTGCCCCAAAATCCCAAGGCAAGTGGGTACAAAATTGGTGTAACTGGGAATAACCTATCACTCTCACCTTAATAAGAGATCCCTTTCTATTTAGGTGTATGTTTAAGCTACCCCACGTGAGACGTCCCCGATGACTTGGGGGATTTGAGAAGGCTAAGGAAAATAGTCAGAAGAAAACCCTTCCCTCTCACAAATCACTCTAATAAGAGGTTTCTTTTATGTCTTAAGGATGAAGCACATGAATAGTATCGTGTACCTAGCCATAACAAGACAACAATGCAAACAAGGCACTTTCCAAGTACCAGATGATTGTTAGTACTTCATAAGACAATAAACCTTCATAAAATAAGCTAGATGATTACGAATTTGCATCCATGCAGTAGTTTATAAAAAAAATTAATATCTTATAACGTCCACAAGATTGAAGCCTTGAAATTGCTTGAAAAAGACAATAAAAAGTGATTTTACTTGGAAAATTGATAGTAAATGCTCACAAGCAAAATTGGAAATGATAGGAAAGATTTTAATGTCACTTTTGCATAGATTTTGCTGCAGTTAGATGGCTGTAACTATATTTTGCAAAAAAAACAAGTTGAGTTGTCCAAAAGTGCAATAAAACTACACACAAAACTAGCACTTACCTAGTAGATTCACTAGCAATTATCACAAATGAATTTTAATTGGTTCTAGTGTGAGTTATGTAGGTAAATGTGCCAAATTAATGTATGTTTAGATGGCTGTAGCAATGTGATGTAGGAGCATCACCTCCAAAATCAAAACAAAAGAGTGGAGGCAAAGGAACGAAATCTCAACATGACGGAGTTTCAAATCAGAAATTAACTCAGAATTAAATCGAGTTGTTGAGATATTTTTGAAAGCAACATTTTTAAATATGCTGTGTTTGTAAAGATGTGAAGGACTGTAAGGAGTTGCATATATTGAGTGTTGACTCTTATCTGGAAAGAAAGTTTAGTTATTGTAATAGGACAAAGTAGGTAAACACTAAGAGTTTGATAGGATAGGTTACAGACAGGACGACGAGAGCTCGTGGAGCCGGTCCTTAGATAGTTTGTTGTTGCATTGTAAAATTATTATGAGATTAGGAGGAGATGAGATAGAGATCATAGAGAGATTAGTAGAACATAGTAGAGTAGAAGAAATACTATGTAATTTTTTTTCATGAATGAATAAAACATACAGAATTGTCCCAAATCCTTGGACTGTGTTGATTTAACGTGTGATTGAATGAATGTGATATTATGTGTGTATGGTTATTTTAATTTTCATTCATGTATGATTGTTTGAGAGGTTAACTGTATGAGTTCGTGAAGAAACTGGATGAGTTTCAATTGTTTCTCTTCTGACACTCGTATGCAAGGTGTACATCTTGAACGCAAGGAGCACGTCGATTGAGTCTCGGAGTGACTAAGAGAAGTTCAAAGAGAGAACAAAGGAAACTTAGACTAGGTGTGATGGCAACCGCACTCTCAGCAGGCGGTCACACCACCAGGACCTTCTCACTCCACGGCCCGAAGAGTCGATGCTCTT
>SNQJ01S0039374.1:92325-105661 GCA_010110895.2 Picea sitchensis
AACCCTGGGAGATGAAGCGCCAAAAGTCATGTGGGCCCCGTTTGGGTAAGTGAGTACATCAACTTCCCGGGGTCGTAACTTTTGCATACGATCTCCGTTTTAGGTGTGTGATAGCTCGTTGGAAAGATATATCTGAGGCCTAAAACAATCAAGACAACATACCCAAAAAAACATCGTTTAGGGCCTAAAAATTCCCCCAGAAGTTCAGGACCCGAAGAAACTGCTAAAAATAGAAAATTACCAAAATTGCCAGAAACATGTTTTGAGACAGTCGGAAAAGGTGGGTGGCCACTGATATCCACCTGGATCAAGAGTGGATATGAGCCATAAGATACTATGAGTCCGGGAGGAGGCAAGTTTGAAACTTGATATTTCCGAAGTGCGAAGAGCCGGAGAGCCGGAGCGAATCTGGACCGTTCGATCCAGGAGGACACGTGTCGACAGGTTGGAAGATCCAGAGGGAGGCGAAGGTCAAAGTGTTGAAACACTCGAAGGCCGAAGAGCCGAGGAGTTGTCGATATATAAGTGGACACTTGTTTTTGGCCCTCGACCAAGTTTTGGAGAGCCTTGGTCGCGTTTTACCATTTTTGGGACTTCGATAGGCAGGTCGAAGACGAAGCACCCAGGAGAAGAGGAGATCGTGGGATCTCACCCCTTTTTTATGGGCTTTTTGGGTTTAGGGATTATGTAACGGGTATGGGATGTCGAACCATGGGTTTACCCATGTTTAGGCCCCTTTTGTAATCTATAAATAAGTATTTAGGCGATGTAAGAAGGAGTCAATTGTAAGCCAGTGAGCTAAGTGAAAATAGTTGTGAATGCTTTGTGCATACTGTGTGTAGAGAACTTGCACAGCCAAGTGCAAGTGATTGTAAGAAGACTCTGTGTTGTGCCGAACTCGGGGAAGGAGGATCTGACGAAGTGTGCACAGATTTCCTTTTCTATGCATAGTTGGTTTTGATGCTCTGTGCATGTAAGAAGATTGGAAGAAGATAATAAAGAAGACACAGAGTTGGTGGATGTAGCACCACGCTGGGGGCGAACCATGTATATCCCGTGTTGTGATTTCTTTGTGTTATTGATGTGATTTATGCTTAGTGCTGGATCTTTAAGTGTGTTAGATACATCTGATGTAGTTAGTGCTTAATAACATGAATGAATGCTAGATATGTTTGATGCTATGTGCTAAATGGCTAAATATGCTTGGATCTTGTTGAATACTATGCTGCACTGTAATTAGGGTTTGAATCTACGATGTGAATACGGGTCAAATACTAATGAACATTAATTTCTAAGTGCTCTGTTAAGTATAGTGATCACATATCTATGTCCCAGCTAATTTGTATACACTTGAGTCCTACAACCCCCTCTGCCTCTACCTTGGGTGAGACTCCATCTGCTTCGCAGGTGTTGCTGAAAGGGCCAGTAGTTAGGGTTTTGTTGGTGCGTTGTTGAAGTGTTGAACCTCGAGTCTGCCCCTGTGCCAACAAATGGTTCCGTTGCAGGAACCTAAAACTGTGATCGTTGGGAACTGAGGAAAAGAGAAAGCTCTGTGCGTAGATCTGTTCCTGTAGTTTGCAATACTCTACTTGAATTGTGAAGCTCTGTTCTAAGAAGAGAAGTTCGATCTGAAGAAAATAGGTAAGATCTAAAATCTTGGTGTTATGATAAAGGTAACATAAGTGGATTTTTTTATCTCAAAAGAATGGATCTAGGTATATTTGATAGATTTCGTCCTAGTCTGAAAACTAGGGCGTAACTAGAAGAAAGAAGATGTGATATGAATAGATATGATAGAAATAATGAAATATATGTTATTCCTATGCATAGAAAGAATTTTTGGACTAACAAGTGGATGCAGGATCCTAGAAATATGTTTTTGCAGGTCCATCATTGTGATCCCATTGCACGGTACATGAAAGGTTGGGGATCATTTAAGAGAAAGAGAGGATTGCCATTATGTTATAATTACAAAATACTAGGACATCTTGCTAAGGAATGTCGTGGTAGAGGTCCTATTTGCGTTGGTTGTAAAGCTACTAGATATGAAGTTTTAGATTGTGCTAGAATGATTGCTAAAGTTGAGAAGATGAACATGAGACAAGAAAACCACGAGGAAGGTCAAGAGACTACAAATATGCCAAAGAACCAGAAAGAATCCGAGGCTATATTATTGTAGATGAAAGAAACACTGAATGATCACAGAGACATCAATTTATCAGAGATCTTAAAATAGAAAGAGTGCATAGAAACAATAATAGGAGACTTCAACATAGACTGTGTATTGGATGTAGAAACACATGTGAACATTATGCCAGAAAGTACTTGGGAAATTTTGGGAAAGCCTGCTATGATTCCTTCATTGGGAGGAATAGGATTGTTTAAAGGAAAGATGATAACCCTATGTGGAAGACTTACTCATGTTCCTATGAGTTCTCATGGAACATCGACAAAAGAAGAATTCGAGGTCATTAAGTTTGTTGAGAACAACCCCCCAACACTTTTGTTAGGAAGGACTTGGATTGAGAGATATCAGATCCGAAGGAGAGAAGAAGAGGAAGCTATAAAACAAAAAAAAGCAAGAATTAAGGGATTTCATGGCTAAGAGAATAACGTACTTAATAGAATAATAAGAGGACAAGTCAAAGAAATTGAGGGCCATAGACCTGGCTGTCGAAGTCGAGAGAACGCAAGAAATATTAAAGAACTTATCCATGCATAAGAGAAAATAACCTACTCCAGAAACAGTAAAAGAAAAAGCATTACCCTCGAACCCTGTGAAAGACCCTCAACAACACAAAGTTACTATGCTAAGAAAGGATAAGAAAAAGAATGGAAAGAGGAATCCAGAGAGGCAAATCACTGGAAAGAAAGAAAGAAAGATCAGTAAGAAGAAAGCAAAGCTAGAAAAATTGTAGGAGGTCCCAGAGAGGACTTCGCAGAAGGAAGCCTTGCAAAGCTTGAACCTCACCGGAATAACAGAAAATCCCAGACTGGAACTTCACTACGACAAAGAAATATGACTGTTGGAGGCATCCTGACCATTAGAATGATGCTCCAGAATGGTTAGAAACACAATTATTATCGGAAAGATCGCCATTAGACCGTTGGGACCACACAATAACTGATGGAATTGTATTGATTGAGGCATTCCTACCCGTTGGAGGAATCCATTATGATGTTGTCTATTTAACCCGTTGAATGTTGCACTGAGGACACTTTTGCAAATTGTGATTGTCTAAGCCCACATAGAACTAATTGATTTTGCGCAGTGCTTATTGAGACCTCACCACCTGTTCTTATTACCTTGAGAGTTTGTCCACCTATATGAAACATTTTATCACAAGCGTGCATGTCGAGCAACCTTAGCACAATAGAGAAATCCGTCGAAGAGATTTTGATTGAACTCATGGTGGAGAAGGTCATGTTGGCAGGAGTACATGCCTCATCGATGAGAGGATTGCAAGCCTCCCCATCGACTGCACGTCGATCTGGGCCATCTCAAACTACGACAGAGAAATGAAGCAAGCATCGTGATGACTTGGCGAACACGAATCTCATCCTGTCGGTCCTACCCGACTATATCCCACCTCTACCTAGCGCGGTTAGTCGTGACAGTGTCTTGAGGGACTTCGACTATACACTGATCACTGGGTACCTCTTGAAGGGGATACACGCAGTTGGACTGCAATTGGGATAGATTATGACGCTAAAGATCAATGATTTTGACTTGGGAGACCGTAAGAATTATGGAATTCTCGCACCACATAAGTACTGGACAAAGACAATGGGGAAGAATTCGAAGATAATCCCCCAATTGTGGACCATGGACATCAGAAGATCAACCATCCTTAATGTGATGAATATACCACACATTGACAGACATTAGGAGGTTATCGCGTGCGTTAAACTCCTCCTGTCATGATACCATGGCGGTTACCTATGGTTGGATAGGTGCATCATTGTAGATCCGACTCTAATCCACCATATCATTGGATTGAGCATGCAAGGACTGGACCCTCAGGACTTTTACCTAGGGAAGGTTGCAGATCGTGCCCTGGTGTAGCAAATAAAGGACACCTACAATGATGTAGAGAAGGGGAAGAAGAACTACAAGGTATCCTTTATAAAAAATGGCGTAGTGCGCCTAGCTTGTCAACTGATAGAAGGAAATATTGTCAGGAAGAATAGACCAACACAGGTCACGGGGTTTGTCATTGATCTCGCAGGAAAATGCGTTGAAGGAATGCAAATGAATTGGGTGAGCTACCTCATGAACCATTTGGAGAAAGATTTCCGTGAAGCACAAGACTAGGGCTATGAGTTTCACTTCAGCTGGTTGATGATTCTCGTTGCCTTCATATCTCGGGAGATGCCAGATGGAGAAACATTCCATGAAGTCAAGCCATCTAAACCACTATATGTGAGGTTCACTACCCTCTGGCATTCGAGCGACATGGCGAAGCAATGGCAGTCCAATGCGGTGTTCCATACCTACTACTTGCAGCTGAAGAGGGCCATTGAATCCTTCCCTCGCATGACATCAGATGCACTTAATAGGTTCAGGCCAATAGCGAAGTTCTGCGCAGACAAGCAATTCATTTACATCACTGCGCATGGAGACAAACACAAGGAAGAGATCTAGTCCTATTACAAACTCACCGAGGAAGATATGGAGGAAATAACCAAGAAATGGCCTATGAAATTCCTTGTACCAGTGAAACAGACAAAAATCTCCAACCCCGACCTCATCGTAAGTCCTGTAGTCACCCGTGAAGAGTGCGATGGATCCAACAGTAGCAAGAGGAAGAAGAAGGAAGAAGTAAAGGAAATGCATAGCACATCAGAGGAGACTACACCAGATTCACCTGAAGGGGGAGGATGTGACAAAGTAGACAAAGAAGAGGACGAAGGGGAATAAGACAAGAAGGAACAGGGTGAAGTAACACCACCTAAATATCCCCTTACGGAGACTGAGACATCCAAGAAAATAAAGGTTTTTCCATATAAACCCTCAACGTTGAAGAAGTCACGCGCCAATAAGCCCCACTTACAGACTATACTTACGATGGATGATATTAACCTCATCATTGCAACTGTATCAGATACTTCTGAGGAAATTTTGTAGTGAAGCAAAGCCAAACAAGAGACAATGTATGACTGGATTGAGGCAGAGCTCAAAGGGGTACAATAGGATCTTTATTCGAGCCGCGTAGTATCTAATGCACCATTGTCATCAAGGGGCACAAAAGTAGGAGATGAGCCTGCCCAACTATGTAGAATAGCAGATGCAACAGAGGCTCGCCTTCATCGGGTCCAGGAAGAAAAAAAATAGGCCACAGAGGCTCTGAAGCAAACAAAGGAGGAATCCATAGAGAAACATCGCGTTGCACAACAAGAGAAAGATGACCTCTAGGCGAAGTTTGGAGAGGACAGAGAGAAGTTCCAGAAATAAAAAGAATAACTACTCCCAGAGCATATTGGAGTTAAAGAAGAAGTCACTAGAGCACTTTGTTCTGTGCCGAGCCTGACACAGATGGAAGAGGAAACCGCTGAGAGCCAAGTAGGGAATCTTGCTAAAGCCATTCAACAAATCCAAGAAAGAGTAGCAAAACTGGAATTGCAAGCAGTGCCAAGCACTCCACAGGAAGTGCAAGATCAGAGGGAAGAAATTTCTAAGAGCACAATCGAAAGAATCAAGGCATTGGCCTTAGAATGAAAGCAATTAAGCAATCGAAGTGCACAGACCTATGAGCGCCTTACAGAGAACCCAGAACTAAGGACATTGGAGTCATAGCTACAGGAAGCCAAGAAAAAAGCAACGATAGTCCAGGCATAGTTGAAGATACTGTCAGTGGTCGAGAAGATGAAAAGTTCAAAAGAACAATGCGCAGTTCAATAGCAGGTCCATGCCATCCAGAGTAAAGTCATGGAAGTGACCCAAAAACTTCAGCCAGTACAGGATGAAGCCTGCAATTTTTGAGGAGATAGAAGGACAAGGCACACAAATGGAACAAATGGTCACCACAATCGAACAAAACTTGGAAGGACCTGTCACTGAAAAAATCATTCAGGAGCTCACCAAGCAGGAGGCTCTGGCGAAGCAGCAAGTTGAGGCAGCTCGAGCCAAGATTGAGGCCTTCGAAGTAGAGTTACCCAAATCAAAGTGACTTGGGACGAGTCATAGGTGAGTGTTGGGGGCCTATTGGTCCTCAACCAATTTTTGGAAAACATTGGTCGTGTTTGACCATTTTTGGGACTTCGACAGGCAAGTCAAAGATGGAGCGCCCAGGAGAAGCGGAGATCTCGAGATCTTGCCCCATTTTTATGGGATTTTTGGGTTTAGGGCTTATGTAATGGGTATGGGATGTCAGCCCATGGATTTACCCATATTTAGGGCCCTTTTTTAATGTATAAATAAGTAGCTAGGTGATGTAAGAAGGAGTCAGTTGTAAGCCAATGAGCTAAGTGAAAATAGTTGTGAATGTTTTGTGCATATTGTGTGTCAAGAACTTGCAGAGCTAAGTGCAAGTGATTGTAAGAAGACTCTGTGCTGTGCCGAACTCGGGGAAGGGGGATCTGGGGAAGTGCGCACATATCTCCTATTCTATGCGGAGTTGGTTTTGAGGCTCTATGCATGTAAGAAGATTGGAAGAAGATAATAAAGAAGATGAAGAGTTGGTGGACGTAGCCCCACGCCGGGGGTGAACCACATGTATCCTGTGTTGTGATTGCTTTGTGTTATTGATGTGATTTATGCTTATTGCTGAATCTTTAAGTGTGTTAGATACATATGATGTAGTAGATTAGTGCTTAATAAGATGAATGAATGCTAGATCTGTTTGATGCTATGTGCTAAATGGTTAACTATGCTTGGATCTTGTTGAATACTGCACTGCTTTGTAATTAGGGTTTGAATCTACGATGTGAATAAGGGTCAAAGACTAATGAACGCTAATTTCTACGTGATCTGTTAAGTATAGTGATCACAGATCTGTGTCCCAGCCAGGTTGTAGACATATGAGTCCTAAAACACCCCCTGCCTCTACCTCGAGTGAGACTCCATCTGCTTCGTAGGTGTTGCCGAAAGGGCCGGTAGTTAGGGTTTTTTTGGTGTGCTGTTGAATCATTGAACCTTGGGTCTACCCCTGTTCCAACACTTGTCAACAAATCATGAGCACTAGGTAAATTTGTTGTGGAGTTTCAGTTGAGAACTGAGACTACCAAACCTCGAAGCCCCGAAGTGATTTAGAGCCGTTGGATCTAGGAGAGACGTGGCATAGATCTATGCACTCTGGGTAAAGTCCCGAAGTAATCCTCGATCATTAGATAAAGAGGACATGCAATAGAAACACACATACTTTGCGGGGAGAGAAAAGTTGAGAGTTGAAAAGTCTGAAGTTTGGATACATGAAGGGCTTGCAACCATTGATATGAAGAGGACATGCATAAGTGGATTAGAGTCTTTGGATAAAATCCAAAGAAGGAAAGGGTTGAAGTTTGAGAACTCTAGAGTCCAGAGTTCCGAAGTGATCAACACCATTGATTTCATGGTACAGGTGTCTGCAGATCGTTAACTATGGAGGATTGGAGTACGGATGAGAGCTGGGTTTGAGATTTCAAAACCCCAAAGTCCGAAATTGGAAAGAGATCATATCCATTGATATCGAAGGGACAGATTTGGACCGTGGATTTGGAAGACATATATTTGAACCATTAGTTCAGGCAGTATTGTCAAGATCATGAGATCGATTTTCCCGTATCATTGCAGAGACATGAGTTGCACAAAGTTTAAAATATTGAGGGCGGGCTGCAATCCAAACCATGGTTTTTTCAAGAGGACACACGGAGGCTAGAGGAGCATTGCGGGCCCAAAAGTAGTTTGAATTCAAACCACTTTTGGTCACACCCACAATCACATGGTCATATCTCAAGGTCATATCATGAGAGGGCTTATCCGAAAAGGAGCTAACGCCCAACACTCTGAGATTTCACAGAAAAGAGAAAGGGAAGGTCATGGGTGCCATTTAAACCTGCACCAGCAAGCTGAAAGGGCCTGTGTGTAGTCACAAAATGAGACCATTAAGGTTTCAAAGAGTCATTCGACTCGAGAATCGAAGATCCTTTTACTAGGAGGTCGTGTAGCCTTACAGAGGAGTAGGGGGCCTGCATCAAAATGTTTTTCTACAACAAGAAGTTAACTTAGGAATTAGTCTAATTTAGGGTTAGAAATAGTTAGTAAAGAGTTAAAAGATAAGGGTATAAGTGTTTGTTTGCTCAATCACCACTTGTAAGAGGTAGTCTAGTGCCTTTCTAGGGTAAATGGAGTCACTAATGGAAGCAAAAAATTATTAAAGGAAAGATAGATAATGATAATAATATGTTAAGGGATGGATAGGACAAGAGAGTTGTTGGTATCCCAAGGCTTCAAAAATCCTTTTCCAAGAGAAAATTGCTAGAAAGTAACAAGGGTTAGGCCCTAGCGATTTTCTCTTTCCTTGAACAAAATGTAATAAATTATGCAATTAGAAATGGAAGTAGGGTTACTAGAGTTCTAAAATGGTAGGTATCTAGTATTTACTTCAAATTAGGTGCTTTTCAAGAGATTTTAACACATGGAAGATTATTAGGGGGTACCCCTCCATAAACTTCATCACCTGTCCTAACAAATGAACATGAATAACTTCTATTACTTACATTTATGCCTTGGATATTATTTTTTTATTATATTTATAGTAGAGATCCTTGAATTTATGTTCAATCATTTCAACCCATGTCAACTTATGGATCTTGAGGGGTGGGGCTTGTTGTTGAGGAGCCAACATATTTGGGCATGGATGTAGAGAAAAGTTGGGTTGTTTAGATTGAGCATATGATACGACTTATGTAAAACAATAAATTGGAGTGGCCTCCAACTAATTATCAGGGTGGTTCATCTCTTCTTGGGCTTTGACTTCCTCCTTAAGACCATTTATAAAGCATTGCTTTAAAAATTCACCGGTTAAATCTATTATTCTATTGAGAAAAAATTCAAAGGCATCAATATATTCTTCCATCAAGACAATTTGGTGCAATTTGGTAAGCCGATCTAGAAAACTTGTTCCACTGATAAATTGAGTAAACAATACAAACTGCTTCCATGTAGTGACCCTTTGAGATACTTTCTTATGCCATTTCCACCATTGCTAATTTTCCTTATCTAGATAGAGGAAACCTATTTGTAGTTTCAATAGGTCATTCTAAGGCGTGCAAGGAAAAGTAACGTTCAATTTTGTCAACCCAATTAGTGGGATCTAACCCATCAAACTTATTTATATCAACTTTAGGAAATCAATTCATCATATTAGGGAATAGTCATAAAATGAGAGGTTATTATTGGGACCATCTTCCTCCTCAATTTTATTAGATTTGTGGGAGACTTCACCAAATACATTTCCACTCTCCTTAGGCTTACCCTTTAGCTTCACAATATGATAAAAACAAAGGCCTACTTGTGTAGAGAGGGATGGCATATTGGATTGAATTGTGCTAATTGATTGGGTGAGATATGGAACCATTTGATTTACTTCATCCATGGATGAAATGATATGAGTGCTTGCCATGGGATGATTGAGTCCACAAAATAGGTTATCCAAGAGCTACATGAAAAAGATAAATTTCTTGAGAGGAACCTATGGATATGGGTCACAAGAAATGGTACTAGTAGGTCCACAAAAAAATATTTATTATAGAGTGACACCATGGTGATCAATATTTCTTAAGGATTCTTTCAAGAAATAGTATTAATCCCTTATGGGTACTATTGCATTACCGAAATGTCCAAATTCCTATATTGCAAATCATGTAGGAATTTCACAACCTATGATGTAGAGCATTGATTTGTAGGGATAGGCTACAATTTGTATGGTTCTAAGGAAAAAGGAGTGTCAAGTGATATGTCTTTATGATATGTCAAATGTTTTCCAATAATAGTACTTAACCAAATATTTCACAAAACTAACTAAGAAGGATATATTGTACCCTTAACCATACTACTTGATTCCTTGGTACATGAGAGTGATCTCCCCGAGTGTTGTTCTTGGCGTACTATAGTAATAGGATGAACAATATGATTATGTAAGGTTGGTTTCAAGTGGACCTAGGGGGCTTGTTATATACCCAGATACACATGGAAGACAAATCCATATGCATGTGTTGTTTGATGTGTTACTACTAAAAGGATATAAATAGAGGTTACAAGGGTGTCCAAACAGATGATGTTCTGTGTGTATTCTTCCCCAACTATAAATTTACCCACTTAACAAAATAAATTTGTGTTATTTAAGATGCCAAAACACATTTTTGACCTTAAAATAAATTGCTAAAATTGGAGTGCATGTTTCCTGAGAAAGTGCTCTGATACCACTTGTGCCGTGCATTTTTAGCTGAAACAAAATGTTCAAAGAAAAACATATAGAATATATCTATGTAAAGAAAAAAAATAGAGTAAGATAAATGAAAATATATCTATGGAAAGAAAAAAAATGGAGCCAAAATTAGAAAATAACAAGAAGACAATTTTTTTATTTATTGATATTCAAAAGTGGGTGTAATTTTCACTTGTATCTTTGAGGGGGAAACCTCTGACATGCATAGAGCTCCAAATACAATAATATTCACTTGACAACCCATTACACAAATTCTACTACTATACATTATTTCTAATTGAACAAAACCCTAAACCACATAGTGGATCTCCATTAATGAGGCCTCAACAACTAACTAGTGGACCTTATTTAATGATGCTACTTACATTTGTGACTTTCACACACTACTACCTCATGAGGCATTATTTAATAAAAATGGCCCTCAATACAATAAGTAACAACCTATTCGACTAACTAGGGGAGTTAAGGTGAGACCATAACAAAAAGGAAAGAAAATTGTCACATAAGTAGAGGTTTGGTCAACACTTTACTTTTTTGAGATAACTTTGTAGCCCAAAATGAAAATCTCACCCATGTACAAGGAATAAGTGAGGGGGACCAAATGAAATTGGGGTTTCCCACTTTCCTTGAGGCAAGTGTCATGGAGAAAATGAGCTACCATCTTTCCATGTATGAAAAAGTCTATGATACAAATATAAGTCACAAGGAAAGAAGTGATATGCATAAACAAAATGCTAGGAGAAGAAAAAACAACATGGAAAAGGGAAGACCGATGTGACCAACAAGGAAGAGGGAATGACAACACAAGGGAGTGTTTGGTAAAAATACATTGAAGTTGATAAAGAAGGAGAAGTTTTTCTCACCAATTTACTTTTTGAGATGATTTGAAATCCCATATTGGCTATCCCACCCAAGCACAGGGAATAAATGAGGAGACCAAATGAATTTGGGGTTTCCCACAATCCTTGACATGTGTGGCATCAATAAAAAAGTCAAAATCCTTCCATGTACCAAAAAATTGGGGCTTCCAATATAATTCACGAGGTAAGAAAAAAAAGGCCCAAATGAAACCCACAAATGATCCATGGATACATGGGTCATGGGTTTAGTGCTATAGGGGTCAAGAATTATATGTGTCAAGGGATAAGGGTTATATGGTTTAAAGGGTTTTTTGATGTAGAGGTTTTCGTTATAAGAAATAAATATTATAAGTGTTATGGGTTATAAGGGTTACTAGATAGGTTTTATAGTGGTTATGCATTTCTTTGCTTACGTTAGTGTCATTTTATGCATACAAAGGTGGTAAATGAGACATGATGACATGTGAGCATTGACCTTCAATCATTTGTAAGGATGTTGGGTTTTGGTTTTCCATAATTCACACTTAATAATTGATGAGAATTTATTGTTGGTCACGTGAGTTGTTCAGTGTGTTGGTGCCAATACCACTTGCATTGTTAATTTCTCAGTTGGTGTGTCTCGATTAGTGTTTTTTCAATGGCTACAATGCATTATAGTTGTGATTTATTTTCCTAGGAAAGTGTCATTTCATGTGAACAATGGTGATAAACAAGTTGATTATTGGTCTCACTTGACATTTAACTGATGGTAATTGGTAGGGTGGTCTTCTTTTAGGTTTTCATTTTGTCTCTCCTTTATAACATGTGAGTTGTAGAGTTGGGGCATGCTAGTTTACAACAATGAATTGGTCAATAATTTTTAATCATCCATGCATTACTAGAGGATTAGAACAAATTTGGCAACATTTCAGTTGGCTAGCACATGGTTGGAAAACATACTAGTATCATTTACACCGTTGGTTGATTATTTTCAAGTAAACAAATTGAAAAAAACTTGGCAACATTTGCATTGCCAGTTTTATTTTCAATCATGTATCGACATATTGTTTTTGTTCCTCTATGTGTTACTTGAATATTTAAAAAAACCCATCATCATTTTTCAATTTTTGGTAGATACAATATAAGCAAAAAACAAAATTTTGGTAGCATAACTACCATCAGTTGATAAAATTCAAAAACAAATTATAATTCTGGAATCATAGTTGCTTCTAGTTGATAAAATTTAAATAAAATAATTAAAATTTAATTATATAATATTTATAATTTATTAAAAAAAACCACATACCTCTTGGGTTATATGTGATGATGTAGGTGTGGTAGTTAGAGGAGAGTGGATGGAGGTGAACTAATGCTTAGTGGAGCTCTGTGACAAGTGATGGATTGAGATATATTCTGTCTCATTTGCAGTGAAAGTGAAAAAATGGTTCACGACTTTTTTTTTTAAATGAAAAAACCAGGGACCTTAATCGAGGTATATGGCTCAATTGAGGTTCTAACCCTCAATTGAGGTATAAAAATCAATTGAGTATTTATTTAATACCTATTAATACCTATATTGAGTCTATGCTGATTCCATAAAATCCCTCAATTGAGGGATTTTTCGAGCTCTAGATTGAGATCCTATTAGCTTGATTGGGCACTTAAAAAATACCTCAATCGAGGGTATGAAAACACCATTTCACGTGATACCTTTCCAAATAGTGAGGCTGAAGTTCATGGATTCACCCCATAATCCATAGAAAAATTTCTATGGAATAATATCATATTATCACATTTAGGTCATGTTGTTCCACCTACACATGTTTGATTGAAAAACACATATTTGGGATTCCTCTTGCATAATACCATCAGAATAAAATCATTAATTGTGGAAGGAGTAGAGTCACATTTCAATTTTTGTAACGATCCTTGATTATTAAGTATAATTAATTTAATAATATAATCCTAAAAGATTAGCTAAACTATATTTATGTCTTAAAATAACATTTCTAATTGATTATTATTAAATAGTTGTTCATGATGGTTAATGATTAATTTAAGTATTAATTA
>SNQJ01S0039374.1:106963-128783 GCA_010110895.2 Picea sitchensis
GCCGACTAGTTAGCTCCCTAGCCCCAGGATATCAACGGATATCCTGGCCCTCCGTGCCCAAAACCCCCAGCAACTCCGATCCACTGTGTCAATGCCACTTACAAAATTTCACCTCCCTCTCTGGAATACTCCGAGCTCCCAAAATCCATGGCCGACTCCCCTAGAAAATGATCCTCCCCTCCAACTCCTTTCCTTCCTTATCCCTCCACCGACACTCCTCCCCCATTAACTCCCTACCTAACTCCTTTATTACCCCTTATCCTCCCACCGTTAATACCCTTATCCCTCCTTTATTATTTTATCTTCATGTATTTAATATGTTATCCCTTGTGGGATACGTAACTTAATTTAATATTATATTTTATTATCCACCTTTTATTTAATACTTTATTAATTAATGAATTAATTAATACTTAAATTAATCATTAACCATCATGAACAACTATTTAATAATAATCAATTAGAAATGTTATTTTAAGACATAAATATAGTTTAGCTAATCTTTTAGGATTATATTATTAAATTAATTATACTTAATAATCAAGGGTCGTTACAATTTTCTTTTTCATAAATATATGACTTTTCCATAATATAAGTGGATTTCAAATTGGTACTAACAACAACAGTGTCACAAACTATGTTGGGCCTAATATACCATAGTTTTAATTTATCAAACATGCTAGTGGCCATGTTGACATCAATCTTTCTTTATTAAAATTAGTTGAATAGTTAAAATTTAAACATATCCATAACATTCTTACAATGCTTATCATACACGCCTTTAGATAAGTGTCACCATAGAAATGCTTCCAATTTGATATAACATGAGAATGGGTTTCCCAAAATTATACCACCTTTCTCCCTAACACTTTCTGGAATTCTATCTTGGTAGGGACAATTGTAAATAAGAGCCCAACAAGAATATTCATCATTTTGTTTTATATTAACCCTGAATTTATTATTCCTTGACATTGTTCTTGAAAAATGGAGTAATTTTGACATCATTATCACCATTTGACTTCTTAAAGTTCCTAGTGGGACAACATTGGTTGTAATTTTCCTTTGAGTAGCTTGGATATAGGGTTTTCTTGATCTCCCAAATGAATATAATGATTTTGATACATTCTCATGTGCCTTTTCATGTTTAGCATCTTGAAAACCCAATGACTTTGTTACCTCTCTTAATTTTGTGTGTTTGACCAATCCGTGTAAGATTTCATCCAATGTAATCATTGATTTTTTCTTCTTTAAAAATAGATTAGTAATCATTGTTACTAACATGTTTTCTAATTGTTTGATTAGTACTTGGGTCCTTGAATTATTTGTTTGTGTTTTCATCCAAAATCTCTAAATTTTTTCCATCCCATTGAGAACCACTACAACTTCTAGTTATTCTTTAACCCTAGAGGGAGCAACTTCTTGTGACGACTGGTTAGATTCTATCCCTTCATAGTCCAATCAATTTTGTACATGTTATACATAAAAAATGTGTTAAAATATAAAAAATTATATGCAAATTTTAGATTAGAACATAAATGAAAACTATGAGTATAATATCCATTTGGTAAACATGGTTAAAAATACTGATATTTCCCTCAACTAGATGTCTTGAAGACTCTCCAATTAGACACATTGAGCACTGGGAAATAGTTTGACCTGGAAACGAACCAATGGGTTGGTATGTACAATACCCAATGATGTCTATATGTTTCCATCACCTACATTTTATACTGTGTTTGGTTCTTTTTACATAACATCACTAACATTTTCAATTGTGTTTCATTCTTTGTGCATGACATTGTTATGTTCTCTCAATTCTGCTTGTGGTTTTCTCATCCTCTCTTTATCCTTTCTCTCACACTTCATATTTGTTAGGTCATTTGTGATAATATTTCTTTGTGCATTTTTCCTTATTCCCCATCTTGATTGATGAAATTACCCACACTATAACTTTTGTTGTAAATGTTGCAAATTGATATTTGTTTGCACACACTTTTTTTGTCTTTTAACTATGATAGAATATGAATGTGATTTGTTACACGTATTCTATTTTGTCTTTTGTGTTTCTATTTATGTTACAACATATCCTTAATTTAGGTCAATACCTTGATCAMGCATTTTTCTTCACCCAAAATGACCTTGAAAAAGGGTTTAAGAAACTCCCAATTGAGATCCATCTAAATTCCATAAAAAAAACTTGATTGAGGTTTATATAATCTATCAATCAAGGTTTACTACTCGATCGAGGGTTTAAAAGTTGGGAATACCGTCCCATTTCTTTAGGATATTCTACAACTATTGCTGGGGAATAGGGTGGAATAAGACATGAAACAAAAATATAGTACTGTAGATAATCGAACATGGAACAAAAAATGAAGACAGAGATGGAGTCTAAGGACAATGTTACAACACTCAAGCAAGGTGCACTGTGATCAAAACATCACAATGAATATTTCACACCTTGATCCACATGAATTATGTGTTCTATTTCCTGTTGATAATGAGCCATGGGTTCTGTTATTTATAGCCTCAAGATATAACCAACTTCCATATAATCGGGAATATCTTGTCCACATGTGACCATCAGTTGTTAGAGTTGACTCCGCCAAATCTATGTTGTCTAGTCATATCGACAAGGATGATCAATTCGATCGAATATCCATCCAACTCATAGATGATTTTTGGGTTGGTCAATTCACCACCCGAATGACTGTTGACCGATTGCCCAATTGATAGACATGTTGACTAATTGACCAAATAATGTAGAGTTCTATTCGATTTCCCAATTGATTGTTTCTAGATGTAGGTCGACTACCTGATCGAATGAATCCCGGAGAAGTGTGATGAACCATCAATTCTTGACGTGCCAACACCCCCCATCAAGACACATCTCTAGAGATTCATGAGGTGAAATTACGTCATCATGACACCTCCCCATAATTGCATCTTCTTGAATCCCAAGCATCATACATAGATTGATAAATCTAGCTTCAACTAAAGGTATGGTGAATATATCAACAACCTAATAATTTGTTTTGCAATATTCAAGAGAGACAACGTTCTCATGAACCAATTGTCTCAAATAGTGAGCATGGAGCTCAACATGCTTCATCTTACTATGGGAAACATGATTTCTAGCAACCTATATAGCACTTTGGTTATCACAATAGATTGTAGTTGAGGTCTGAACAAGAAAGCCAAGTTCTCCAAAAAGTTGGCAAATCCGTACTGCTTCAGTACCTATTTGAACGATGCCATTGTGTTATACTTCCATAGTTGAAAAAGAAAATACCTTCTATTTCTTGCATGACCACACCAATGATCCAATGATCATATGAAACACGTAGCTGTAAGTGGAATTCCAATCATCACTGTCGTCAACCCAGTCAGAGTTGGTGAATCCGACCAACGAATTAGAAATTAGAAAATATTTGATACCAAAATGAGTGGTACCCTTGAGATAGTGAAAATTTGTTTGACTTATTTCTAGTGGCTTTATTTAGGGTCTTGCATAAACCGAGAAAACACACTAAGAACAAAGGAAATGTTAGGTAAACTATGAGTAATATAAATAAGACTGTCGACCAATTTTTGATAGAGTGTAACATCAACTTGAGGCGTTGAACAAGTTTTGGTAAGATTTACTTAAGATTGAAAAGGAGTAGCATAGGGATTATGATCAACCATATTAAATTATGTCAACATATCCATCACATATTTAGACTCAAAAATGAAAAATCCATCACATAATGGTAATACTTGAAGACCCAAAAAATAGTGTAGAGTACCAAGATCTGTCATGTCAAAAGAGTCAACAGACATTTATTCAATCTAAGGATGAGATCAGTATTGTTACCAGTACTCGAAAGATCATATACATATACAACAACAATCAAAGTGTCTCCTTTGGTATGGAGTACATACAATCTATGATAATATTCACATCATTTGAAACCAAGTTGAAGAAAAAAACTTTTGATCTTAGCATACCAAGCTCAAGGAGTGTGCTTCAAACCATAAAGAAACTTGTTGATTTGACAAACTAGATTAGAATCAGTCACAAAACCAGGTGGTTGTTCCATGAAATTTTTCAGGCAGGTCTCCATGAAGAAAGGCGCTCTTCACATCCATCTGTTGGGTTTTCCATCCAAAATGAGTAGCAAGGGAGAGAATCAGTTGAATATAGTTCATTTTTGCAACATGGGAAAAAGTACTAGTGTAGTCGATGCCTTCTTGTTGAGAGAATCCCTTGGTAACCAAGCATGATTTATGTCACTCAACAACACCTTCAGAGGTAAATGTGGTCATATAGACCCATTTAGACTTCACTATGTTCTTTCCTTGTGGTCGGGGAACCAAGTCCCAAGTGTGATTCTTTGACAAAGAATAAATTTCCATTTGTATAGCCTGTTCCCATTCATGTCATCCTTGAGCATCTAAGTAAGAAACAATATCATAAGTTTCAAGTACACGAGTCCTAAAGGAAACATTGACATGTTGCTTTTGACTTCGAGTTTTTCATCCAAAGGAAACATCTCCAACATAATATCCAAAAACTTCAATTGTCTTGGTATCCCATCTAAGTAGACATGAAATAGGTGAATTGTGATTCATTGCATTAGGTTGATTATAAGTCGGAAGAGTTTTAGTCGATTAAGTCAGTGGACTAGTTGAAACAAAGATCAATGGACTAGTCGATGTGGAGGTCGACAATCCGGTCAAAACATAAACAAGGTTCTACTATCCAGTCAAAGGATTGAAAAATGGATAGGAGAACCAGTGTCAGAGACAACAAAAAATGGATCATCCTGCAACAATCTAGAGGATGAATTCAACAACTTAATTCTAAAATAATTCTCATCAAACCATACATTTCATCTGATAATAATTTGTTGTTTGATAGGATTCTGACTCTTCAAAGTATCCCATAATGATGCAAACACAACTATTTAAATCCAAATTATTTATGCAATCATCGAAAATGTGATCCCAAGCAACACATCCAAACACACTGAGGTGGCCTACTTAAGGCTTCTTTCCAAACCATTAAGACTTTAAAAAGGTCAATTTTCATACTCACCACCATTGTATGATCTTAGGAGTTTGATGGGTCAACCACATTTATTTTTAGCAAAGGCCCGAAACTCCTTGAACTTTTCACAGACAAGGTTCTTGTTCTTCATAAATTATACCCATGTGAAGCGAGAGAAATCATCAATGGAAGTCAAAATATACCTTGCACATGCTAGTGAAGGTATATTGATGTAGTAGACACCACTCTGAACCAACTCCATTAGGTGTTTTGATCACCACACTTTTACAGAGTCAAAGGTTTCCTGATCACGCTTCCCAAGCGCACAACCTTTATAGACTTCTTTAGGGGGAAACAATTTAGGTAGAAAAATAACCATGTTGTGAGTTTCCATCAACTGTAGACTGCAAAAATTTAAGTTTATGGGTCGTTCATGCCAATTTCGACTTCACTTATCAGTGCTAGAAATAAGGGCCATTGGTTTAGTGTCATATCGAGTCATTTCACAGAATTTGTATATATTTTTGGTCAGGTCTAGAAGCCTACTTTTGAAAATTGCCTTTCTTCAAATCATGAACATAGAACCGATCTGGTCAAAATTCAACAATATTACCTATCTATGTTAACTACACAACATACAATAGATTGCAAATGATATTTGGCACATGATGACGTTGAAAATCTTCCCATGTTGACTATTGGCCCTTGACCAAGTTTTGGAGATCCTTGGTCAAGTTTGACCTATTTTGGGACTTCGACATGCTGTCGAAGGAAGAGCGCAAGTCGAAGCAAATATCATGGAATCTCGGCCCCTTTTTAGGGCTTTTTGGGTTTTGGGCTTATGTAACGGGTATGGGGATGTCAACCCATGGGTTTACCCACGTTTAGGCCCATTTTGTAATGTATAAATAGATGTCTAGGCGATGTAAGAAGAGACATGAAGGATGATATAGACATCTGTGTGATGATGTGCTAAGTGCAAGTGATAGTTGTACATGCTTTGTGCACACTGTGTGAAGTTTGCAAGGCTAAGTGCAAGTGACTATAGAAATTGTGTAAAGGCGTTGTGCTGTAACCTAGCTCAGGGAAGGAGGATCTGGCGAGGTGTGCGCATATCTCCTGTCTTCTAAGGAGTAGGATATTGATGCTATGTGACTGTAAGAATCTTGACTGAATATAATAAAGAAGATAAGAGTTGGTGGACGTAGCCCCAGGCTGGGGGTGAACCACATATATCCTGTGTTGTGGTTGCTTTGTGCATTGTGAATGTTTTACTATTTATATGATTAATTATTAGTGTAATGATGTATGCTTAGATGAATATGATATCTTAGTGCCTAATGCTGTGAATAAAATGCTAGATCTGCTCTATGTTGATATGCTTAGTGCTTGAATATATTAGATCTGGATGAATACCGAGCTGCTTTGTAATTAGGGTTTATCTGCGCTGTAAACAAAGGTTAAATACTAATGAACTACAACTGATAAGTTCTCTGTTAAGGTGTTACAATCACATATCTATGTCCCTGCTAAGGTTGCAGACACTGGAGTCCTGCAACCACCCCTGCCTCTACCTCGGGTGAGACTTCATCTGCTTCGTAGGTGTTGCTAAAAGGGCTGATAGTTAGGGTTTTGTTGGTGCGTTTTTGAAGTGTTGAACCTTGGGTCTACCCCTGTGCCAACAAATGGTTCCATTGCCAGGACCTGAAACTGTGATTGCTGGGAATTGAAGAAAAGAGAAATCTTTATGCGTAGATCTGTTTCCCTAGTGCGCAATATTCTACTTGACTGCGAAGCTCTGTGCTAAGAAATCTGAAGAAAAGAGGTAAGATCAGTGGTTTTTTTATTATTAAAGAGGTAAGATCTGAAAGAATTATGCTTTGATAAAAGTAAGATAAGTGGAAATTTTTGTTTCAAAAGTATGGATCTAGGTATGTTTGATAAATTTTGTCCTAGCTTGAAAACTAGGGCACAGTTAGAAGAAAGAAGATTTGATATGAATAGATTTGATAGAAATAATGAAAGGTAAGTTATTCATATGCATAGAAAGAATGTTTGGACTAACAAATGGATGCAGGAGCCTATAAATAATTTTTTGCAGGTTAGTTACTGTGATCCTAGTGCGCAGTATAGGAAATGTTGGGGATTGTTCAAGAGAAATAGAGGATTAACTCTTTGCTATAGTTGCAAAAGACCGGGGCATCTTGCTAAGGAATTCCTTAGTAGAGGTCCTAGTTATATTTGTTTTAAAGATATGGACCATGAAGTTTTGGATTTCCCTAGAATGATTGCTAAGCTTGAAAGAATGAATATGAGACAAGAAAACCCTGAGGAAGGCCAAGAAACTAATACCATGGTAGAACCCTAGAAAGAATCAATGAAAGAAATCCTGAATGATCACATAAATATCAACTTATCAAAGATCTTCAAAGAAAAAGAGTGCATAGAAACAAGAATAGGAGACTTCGACTTTGACTGTGTTCTGGATGAGGAAACACAGGTGAATATCATGACAGAAAGAACCTGAGAAATTTTAGGAGAGCCTGCTATGAGTCCTTCATTAGGAGGAATAGGATTATTTAGAGGAAAGATGATAACCCTATGTGGAGGACTTTCCCAGATATCTATGAGTGCTCATGGAACTTTGACAGAGGAAGATTTTGAGGTTGTTAAATTTATTGAGAGCAACACCCCATTTGCTATGTTACTAGGAAAAACCTGGATTGAGAAGTATAAGACCAGAAGAAAAGAAGAGGAAGCCCTAGAACAAAAGAAGCAAGAACTAAAAGACTTCATGACGAAGAGGATAGAACACTTACTAAAAGAACAAGAGGACCAGTTGAAGCTATTGAGGACCAACTATCTGGATGTCGAAGATGAAAGAACCCGGGAATACTTACAATATCTATTTGTACAGAAGAGCATAGCGCCTACTTCATACATAGAAGAAGTACTACTCTCTAACCCTATGAAAGAATCTTAACAATGTGAAGTTACTATGTTGAGTACATATAAGAATCAGAATGGGAAGAGGAACCCAGTAATGCATATCACAGGGAAAAGGCTAGAAAGCTCAACAAGAAGAGAGAAAATATAGACAAGTTACAGGAGGTTCCAGAGGAAACTTCACAAAAGGTAGGTTTGCAAAACTGGAACTTCGCTGGGATATCAGAACAACGCCAAGTGGAACTTCGCCATGGCATAGAGATATGACTGTTGGAGGCATTATGACCATTATACCAATGCTCCCGAATGGTTAGAACAACAATTATGATCGGAAATCTCACCATCAGATCGTTGGGATCGCACTGTAACTGACATAACTGCATTGATGAAGGATTCTTACCCATTGGAGAGGTTCCTTACCTCGCTGTCTACTTATTCTGTCGACTGTTGCACCGAGAGCAATTTTTCGAATTGTATCCGAGCCAACGAGAGAACTTATTTCTACCATGCTGTGTTTATTGAGATCAACACTTCTATTAAATTGAGCATTCATTCATTGACCTGAGTTATCCGATCAAGAGCGTGCATGTCGGACGAACTCAGTGCCATAGAGAAGTCGATTGAAGAAGTTCTAATTGATTTAATGGCCAAAAAAGTAATGTCCACAGGGATTGAAGCTTCATCGACAAGAGGAGTGAAAGCCTCTCCATTCACTGCTCGTGGATCTAGACCATCCTGAGCTGCAGCCGAGAAAAGAACCAAGCATCGAGATGACTTGGCAAATGTGAAGTTGATCTTGTCTATCCTACCCGAATACATCCCGCCCTTGGTCAACACGGTGAGTCGTGACAATGTCCCAAGGGACTTCGATTATACCTTGGTTACTGTGTACCTCCTGAAGGGGATATGTCCAGTTCGAACCCAACTAAACAAGATCATGACATTAAAAATCAATGACTTCAACCTAGGGGATCGCAAGAACCACAACATGCTCGCCCCTCACCGGTACAGGATGAAGGGGAAGAACTCGGGGATAATCCCCCAACCATGGACTATGAACCTCATGCAGTCCACTGTCCTAAACATAATGAAGATACCACATTTCAGAAGGCACCGAGAAGTTAATGCGTGCGTTAAGATCCTGCTGTCATGCTACCATGGAGACTATTTGTGGCTAGACAGATGCATCACCGTTGACCCAATGCTGATCCATAGGATCACTAGATTGAGCATGCAGGGACTAGATCTGCAAGACTTCTGCCTAGGGAAGGCTGCAGACCGCACACTAGCACATAGGATTAAAGATACATATGACGATGTATAAAAGGGGACATGAGGCTACAAGGTAGCTTCCATCCAGAATGGAACAGTGCGCCTGGCTTGCCAGCTGGTCGTAGGGAAGATAGTAAGAAAGAATAGACCTACACAGGTCACATGGTTCGTTGTTGACCTCGCTGGGAAATGCGTAGAAGGAATACAAATGAATTGGGCAAAGTACTTAGTCAACCAATTAGAATTGGATTGTTGCGAAGCTTAGGATCAGGGCTATGAGTTCCACTTTAGTTGGTTCCTGATACTCACCATGTTTACATCTTGGGTGATGCCAGAGGGTGCGACCTTCCCCGACATTGAGCCATCCGAGCCGCTCGCTACGAAGTTCACTATGCTTCGGTATTCAAGCGATGTGGGAAAATAGTGGCAGTCGAACATGGTATTCCATACATACTATCTCCAGTTGAAGAGGGCTATTGAAGCTGTCGCTCTAATGACGACGAACACTCTACACCGGTTTAGGCCACTTATGAAGTTCTGCGCAGATCGACACTTCATTTACATCACTGCGTGTGCAGACGAGAGTAAAGAAGAGCTTCGATCATACTATAAGCTCACAGAAGAGGACCTAGAAGAAATAACTAAGGAATGGCTTGCAGATCTCCTTATCCCTATTGACCTCACAGAATAGTCCGATCCCGAACAAATCGAAAGATCGAAGGCCACTCGCGAAGCACATGACACACCTGGAACCAGCATAAGGAAGAAGATAGAAGAAGTACAGAACCTGAGTAGTGCATCAGAAGAAACTACTTTAGAATCACCTGGAGGAGGAGGTAACGACGAAGTAGATAAAGAAGAGAACAATGGGAAAGAAGATCAACAGAAGCAAGGTGAAGTAACATCGCCTAGCGATCCCGTTGATGAGATTGATCCATCTTAGAAAAGGAAGGTTTCCCCCATGAAACCTATTTCCCAGAAGAAGTCCAAAGCTACTAAGACTAAGCTGCAGATTGTACTCACGCTCGATGAATTCAACTTCATCATCGCAACCGTATCAGACGCCTCACAGGACCTCTTGTAGAACACTGAAGCCAAGAAAGCAACCATGTATGATAGAATTGAGGCAGAACTTAGAGGGGTACATCAATCCCTTCATTCCAGCTGCACAGTGTCCACTGCGCCCCTGCCATCAGAAGAACCATAGTTGGGAGATGAGCCTACCCAACTTCGCAGAATAGCTAATGCGATCGAAGATCTCCTTCGTCGTGCATAAGAAGAAAAATAACATGCCACAATGGCCCTGAATCAAGCACAAGAGGAAGTAATAGAGAAACATAGGATTGCATAGCAGGAGAAGGCTGCCCTCCAGTCAAAATTCAAAGAAGAGAAAGCACAAATCTAGCGAGAGAAGGAACAACTGCTCGCCGAGCAGGTTGGAGAAAAAGAAGCAGTCAACAGAGCACTCCGCTCTATGATGGGCTTAGAGAAAAAGGAGGAAGACTCAATAGAGCATCAAGTAGCATAGCTCATTGAATCCATTCGACAACTTCAATAGAGAATAATAGATCTAGAGCTACAGCCAGTGCCAAGCACTCCACAGGATGTACGAGACCAAAGAGAAGCCACTACCCAGAGCGTAGTTGAGAGAATCAAGACCTTCACCATGGAAGGTAAAAAACTCAGTGATCGTAGTGCACAAACTTATGAATGAATTACTGAAGACCTTGAATTAAAGACACTAGAGTCCCAACTCCAGGAGGCAAAGCAACAATAAGCAACATTACATGCATAGTTGAAGCTCTTGTTTGTAGTTGAAAGAATGAAAATATCACAGGAAACATGAACTGTTCAACAACAAGTCCACGCCATATAGAGCAAAGTCATGGAAGTGACTCAGAGGATCCAACCAGTCCAGAATGCAGCTTGTCAACTGTTTGAGGATATTGAAGGATGAGGAGAAGAACTAGAGAAAGTAGTCTCTACAATTGAGCAACGATTGGAAGGACCTGTGAATGAGGAAGTTCTTCAGGAGTTCGCCGAGCAGGAGGCCTTGGTGCAAAAATAGGTCGAAGCAGCTTGAGCCAAGATTGAGGCTTTTGAGGCAGAACTAACCAAAGCAGAGTGACTCGGGATGAGTCACATGTGAGTTTTGGGGGCCTGTTGGCCCTTGAACAAGTTTTGGAGATCCTTGGTCAGGTTTGACCTATTTTGGGACTTCAACAGGCTGTCGAAGGTAGAGCGCAAGTTGAAGAAGATCACAGAATCTCGGCCCCTGTTTTATGGATTTTTGGGTTTTGGGCTTATGTAACGAGTATGGGGATGTTAGCCCATGGTTTTACCCATGTTTAGGCCCATTTTGTAATGTATAAATAGATGTCTAGGCGATGTAAGAATAGATGCAAAGGATGATATAGACATATGTGTGATGATGTGCTAAGTGCAAGTGATAGTTGTACATGCTTTGTGCATACTGTGTGAAGCTTTCAAGGCTAAGTACAAGTGACTGTAAAAATTGTGTAAAGGCGTTGTGCTGTAACCTAGCTCAAGGAAGGAGGATCTGGCAAGGTGCACACATTTCTCCTGTCTTCTGTGGATTAGGATCTTGATGCTATGTGCTTGTATTAATCTTGACCGAATATAATAAAGAAGAGAAGACTTGGTGGACGTAGCCCCAGGTTGGGGGTGAACCATGTATATCCTGTGTTGTGGTTGCTTTGTGCATTGTGAATGTTTTACTATTTACATGATTATTGCTTAGTGTAACAATGTATGCTTAGATGAATATGATAGCTTAGTGCCTAATGATGTGAATAAAATGCTAGATCTCATCTATGTTGATATACTTAGTGCTTGAATATATTAGATCTGGATGAATACTACGCTGCTCTGTAATTAGGGTTTATTTGCGGTGTAAACAAAGGTTAAATACTAATGAACTATAACTGCTAAGTGCTCTGTTAAGGTGTTACAATCACAGATCTGCGTCCCAGCTAAGGTTGTAGACACTGGAGTCCTGCAACCACCCCTGCCTCTACCTTGGGTGAGACTTCGTCTACTTCACAGGTGTTGCCGAAAGGGTCGGTAGTCAGGGTTTTGTTGGTGCGCTATTGAAGCATTGAACCCTGGGTCTGTCCCTGTGCCAACATCGATAGGTAACATCACCCTGACCAACAACATCAAGAGAAAAATCATTAGAAACATAGATTTTCATCTCCTTAGCTTCATCCAACCACATGAACAAGGAGACATCCTTGGCCATATGGCGAGTGCACCCAGATTTGACTATCCATTCATTCTACGCAGAATGAGATAACAAGGCTTGAGAAGTTCTAACTTGGAAGGTGAAATTATCAACGTGTCGACGTATAATGAAAACATCTCCTTCAAGGTGTTTAACCTTCTCCTCTAAGTCATCTCTCTTCTTAAAGCATACTTTCTCCACATGTTCAGTCTTTCCATAAAATTAACATGTCTTCTTCTTTCGACTTCCATGGGGTGCATTTGTTTGTCCCTTAGGTTTATGGTCATGTTATGTAGGTTTTTGTGAAGAGGCATTAAACCGTACTCTATCCCTAGGATCCATATCACTTTTTCCCTAGAGAAAGTGGGATTAATGTTTACCACCAAGCTTTCCTTCTTTGAGCAGTCTATGCTGATTAGTAATCAAAATTCCATAGAAATATTCAAAGGTGTAATTCTTACCATCTTCCTTGCGTGCTTTCCAATTGGTGCAAAAATTTGACACGAAGACATTGAATGGTGTTCTCAATTTCAATAGGACTAGATCGATGAGTTTCTCATCCTTCTTCTAATAGTTCTTTCCACATTCAACCAATTTTAACTTGAGTTCTTTGACATGTGCAAAATAGTCCTCTATTCTATCAAAAGAATGAGGATCTGAAAGAGAGTTCAATTCTTTCTCCAATTGCATGATGTGTCTTTTGTCGACTCGATCGAAGAACGACTTCAACTTCTTCAAGAATTAATGAGGGAAGTCAATTCCACTGATGTGAAAATGAATCTCCCATGATATATAGCTCGTGATGACCCCCACAACCTCATCTTTTTTTCCATCAACAACAAATTTTTCCCGGTCGTCTATTGGATATGTAATTGCAATATTCGTATATTTCCATAGTCCTTTTCTCTTCAACAAGTTTTCAATATTTGGTTCCAATACTGCATAATTTGATCCGTTCATAACAACATAATCAATATTCTAAGCCATCTTCGATATCTAGAACAAAATTTTCTGTTTCATTAAGTTCAAATTGACAAACCATCGACCCAAAGTCAATCACACAACAACGCTGACTTAGCAAGGTTTGGATATAATAGGTCAAGGTTTCAAACCATCGAATCTGATACCATGCCGGGGAATAGGGTGGAACACGACATGAAATAAAAAATAAAGTTCTACAGATAATTGAAGAGGGAACAAAAAATAAAGACAGAGGTGGTGTCTAAAGACATTATTACAACACTTAAGCAAGACACACTTTGATAAGAAAATCATAGTGCATATTGCACACCTTAATCTGCATGATCTATGTGTTTTATTGCTTGTAGATAATGACCCATGGGGTCTGCTATTTATATTCTCAAGATCTAACCAACTTCCATAGAATAGGAAAGATCTTGTCCACATGTAACCATCGGTTGTAAGAGTTGACTCCACCAAATACACGTTGTTTAGTCGGCTCGACAAGGATGCTTGACCCGACCGACTATCTGTCCAACTCATAGTCAATTGTTGTGCTTGTCGATTCACCAACCGACTGACTTCTGGTTGACTGTATGACCGACATGCATGTCGACTACTCGATCAACCGATGTAGAGTTCTGGTCGATCGCTCAACCATCTGTTTATAGATGTAGGTCGATCGCCGAACCAAATGAATCCAGGAGAAGTGTGATGAACCATCAATGCTTGATGTTCCAACAACCGCAACTTCCAGGGGGTGAGATACCTTCATCTCTTCCATGTCAAGTGTCAAACTTGATGCCAATGGAATCATCATCAAATCCTCTATCCAATGGAATACTAATTTCCCTTTTTTATTTTCATGTTATATTTCTAATTTATTTTTTTTCTAAAACTTAGACATAATTTTTTTTCCATGATTAAGATGGTGCCTAGAGAAAAATTAGTCGCATAAAATTTACACAACTAAACAAATTATACAAAAATATATAGGATACCCATGGATGTTTACTCTTCAAAAGGGTATTTCTGGTTTTTCATTTTAAGTAAATATGAGAAAAAAATGTTAGAAACACAAAGGTGTATACATGAGATTCAAATATTAATAAGTCAACACCAAAAAATAATAGAAAAATTGATTCCTCCCACAAAAAAATATGATCCCATCCCCCTAAAAAAGTGGCACAAACTACATTTAATGGTTAAATAGTTATTGTGAACAAAAGTCACTTGTTAAATTTTCTAGAAATTTACAAAAAAATATCATGATAAAGATAACACAATTCGGTACAATTTTTTTAATGCACATCAAAATCCACAAGCTGTATATGAATATTAATTTAAAAAAGATGTAAAATGTCAATTTTTCATCATCACATTTTACTAAAAAAAAAAAAAGTGACATGTAACACATCTTCATGGATTCACCCCTATAATTTTCCATAAAAATCCAACTTGTTACATCACCATTACATACCCATCTTACCACATATACCACTACAAAATTTCTACATCATTAATTGCTATCAATAAATTGGAGAAACAAATGCTATTTTAAACCATATGTGTATTTGGTGATTTAAAGGTAATCATGTAAAGTGAATGATATCACTGTATTTCGATGCGAAAGTTATGTGTGTGAGAGGGGCACTTTCAAAACTACTAAAAGGAAAAACATATTATTTTAAATTATAAAACACCATGAAAAGCATAACATATACTGTATTTCGATGTGAAAGTTATGTGCGTGAGAGGGGCACTTTCAAAACTACTAAAAGGAAAAACATATTATTTTAAATTATAAAACACCATGAAAAACATAACATATTGCTATAATTATAATAAAAAGTTACGGAAATAATGTTGTACTTAATATATGAAAGGTTATAGATAACAATCCTAAAGAGTAAGGAAAGTTATTGATGATGAATTTATAAAACACCATGAAAAGCATAACATATTGCTATAATTATAATAAAAAGTTACGGAAATAATGTTGTACTTAATATATGAAAGGTTATAGATAACCATCCTAAAGAATAAGGAAAGTTGTTGATGATGAATTTAGAAGAACAAATGTTATTGATGAGTCTTTTGAGTTAGTTAAATTGGTTGAATCATACGTTTAAGATATTTTGTTGATAGAAAGTTTATAGGTTATAATTTCAAGCTCGATTAAATTTTTCAAAGTTATCAATTTTTTTTTTTAATTATAGGTAGCAATTAAGCTTCCTTCTATCCAAATATTCATAAGATTTCTTGAGAAAAACAAACAAACATATATACATGATTATTAATGTAATATAACACATTTACTACTTAACTATAAATATGTTATTAGTTTCTTTTACACCATTTTAAAAGGAGTAGGATAATGAATTAACTATTAAGCACTTTTCCAAATTTTCTTTATTGGATTTTGAGGATTCAAAATTTCCTCGTAATCATCCAAAAACATGTCAAAATCATTCATTGCAATGCACACAAATTCAACAATCTCAAAAACCAAACTATAATTTACATTATACAATTTGTACACTTATAATTTACATTTTTTTTTTTTGAGCAAAAACACTTTTATTAAATTCTCCAAAAAATTCTATAGTTTAATCTTTATAAAGACACATCAAATGGATAAGAAGGGAAGACTTTATTAGAGAAATTATATAACCAAACGAAACAGGTTATTTCCATGTTAAACAATAAAAACAAACTTTTAAAACATAATTAGTTTGATTACCTTTATTCTTTAATAAACTTTTTTAAAACATAATTGGTTTGATTATCTTTATTGTTTAATAAACTTTGTTGATTTTAAGAACGCAATATGAAATCTAAACTATGGAAATTCAATACTTTTATATAAATTTTAACAATATAAAAAAATTAAAATATAAAACTTAAAACTCTTTTATTAAAATTTAAAATATTTTTTTATTAATTTATAAATATTTATATTATATTAATATAATATACATATCATTCATGGTTATACATTTAAAGCATACATACATTTTTCTTTATGTTGATGATGTTAAGGATAAAAGATGGACCCTATAACCCATAGGGTGGAATACCATTACATCAACGTATCCTATTTTATAAAGGTTGTATGAGACTTATATTGCTCCTATTCCATGAATATTAATTCATATTATATCAACTTTAGAATATTAGTTCCTATCATATCATAAAAGTTGTGTGAGTTATTTCACAAAGGTTGTATGAAACTTATATTGCTCTATTCCATGAATATTAGTTCATATTATATCAACTTTAGAATATTAGTTCCTGTCATATCATAAAAGTTGTGTGAGTTATTTCACAAAGGTTGTATGAGACTTATATTGCTCCTATTCCATGAATATTAGTTCATATTATATCAACTTTAGAATATTAGTTCCTATCATATCATAAAAGTTGTGTGAGTTACTAGTGCCCGTGCCTTCATAAAAACGCTAATCCATGAATAATCATAACGTTGAACCACCCAAAACAAATAATGGAATGACACCTCGGAGGTCACAATCCGAAGGGGAATGGCAGACAACGATAAGGATATACATTATATTATAAAGACGAGACCCAATTGCTTTGGTATAGGAAAGAATAATAATTAGGAAGGTCAGCCTACCAAGTGGCCACATGTATTTTTGCACACAGTACAGGGAGCTTTATTCCAATGATCATTCTTCCTTCACATGCTTAATAAACACACTTGATGTATATGGATGGTTGTTTTATTATTAAGTTTTAAGTAGATGTAGTTAATTTTTAAGTGGTAAAATTTATTATAATTTAATTCTTAATTGGTAGTAAATACATTTATGGATTATTATTCACAAATGTAAGTTAATTTATATATTTGTTATTTAGGGAAAGTCACACCACCAGAATCCATAAGGGGTAGAGTTTCAATCCTACCAGATACCCTTAGGTCTTGGGTCATTAATCTGTTTCTTTATATCTGAGGAAGATGAGCTCTAAACCAATAAAAAAAATGTTAAATCTTTAAGATAAAAAAGTTGTTTCAATATAAATAACGTTTACAAGCCAATATCCTATACTATCATCATTAAAATTATAACAATAAAATCACATACCTTCAAATCTAACCTTAATCTCATACATAGCACCATACACCATCTTCGATTATAATTTAATTTTTTATAAAAAAAATAATAAAATCTTATATCATTCTTTATATCAAAATTTTAATTTAATAATAAAATTTATTTTTTTCACTTGAAAAGTTTGTAATCCATTCTTAAATATGTAAGTGTACTCATACTTTTATATTTAATATGATCTCATTCCTTCTCTCACACATATAACCCATTTTTTCTTAAATATGTAAGTGTACTCATACTCTTATTAGTCCCTGCCCTTCGGGCTAGTAGGGACTAATAGTAATCGATTTTCAACCTTTCTATTAAATTGACACATAAATCAATGTCTTATAATAGTTATAACCAAAGTTTTCCGCAAATCATGCAACTTAGGTGGTTCATTAGCCTAAGTTTTAAATTTGACCTCTTATTTGGCCTCTTCCCGAGGCAGAGGGAAAAATAACTTAGTTTATCAACAAGTTTATAGCTTAGTTTGTATGCTCGTTTTTTTGAAACGAAGTGATGCTAGAAATGAATCTAGCATTACTTCTAAACATTTAATGTTTGCTACAATCCATATTCCATAGTGCATTTTCTATTTAGTTGATGCACAACTGCCATTTACAACACCACAACTGCCATTTACAACACCATGCAAAACTAATATGTGTTTCTCGTCCTTCCCGATATGATACCTCTTCTTTACTTGCTCCTCCTTCTCGATATGATACCTCTTCTTTACCCGCTCCTATACAACACACAAAACATTCTCTCCAATTTCCCCATGAAATCTTTGCATAAAATCACCCAATGTGGTCTTTACCTGGTTCTATCTCTTGCCGTGAAGAGGAGGCGAACCTCTCATGTTCCATAATCTCTACCAACTGTGTCTCATGTTCCAGAATATCTGCCAACCTTGTTCCAAAATCTRGGCCAACTGTCAACTACTTTGTAAGTTTATTCCTGTAAGTTTCTTTTAATGATACTTCTATGTGTCTATATTCAAAATATTGATTTCATAAGTAATGAAAATAGAAGTAAGGCAAGCCCAGGAGGAAATCTTACCAAATTGCAATTGGAAGGTCAAGCACTTTCCCTCCACTGTGTATAAAACCCAACACAGTACAATAAGTGCCTGAGTGTTCATCCTTCAAGCCGAATCTCTCTACCCATGGGATCATATAACCTCTCTATCAACGCCACAATCGTCTCTATCAACGCCACAACCATATACTTCTCTGAACCGCTTCCTCCCTCCAATGCAACGGTCAGTTACAATCATTTGCAGACGTAGGCTCCTCTTATACATAGATAGGGATGGGAACCAAACTGCATGAACAAAAGGAGACAAAGCGGGTCCTCGCTTTGCATGTCTCAGCCTCGGTTCGATCCCGGGCATCCCCGAAGGAATGCCAGCTTGTCAGTCTTCCTTCTCTCTCTTCGAATCCTTTCGTTGAGCTTGCCTTCTGCTCTTCAAGGTTCATGCCCTGTACATTCAGTTTGACATGTTCTATTTCATCAATCATCCTTCTCTTGAGAAAATTGTAAGATCATGTTTTAAGAGATTGAAAATTGGTGAGGAAGAGACAACATATATCCAACAAGAAAACAAATTGGAAGTTAATTGCTAGAAAAGTATGGTAAAAAATGCTCTAGAAACCAAAGCTTGAGCTTTCAACAATGTTGAATACAATCCATTTTGTCTGTTTTAAAATATACTAATCAAAAATATATTTAGTCATAATGTTAGGAAAAACAATTGTTTAATAATTAAGTCCACAAGAGTAAAAATGAACTCACTTGGTATCAGAGTGACACTAGACTCTTTCATGAATATGAGGGCAGTTAAACTCATAAATTGTCATGTGCGGTGGATTGTGGCCGCGGAAATGACATGTAAAAGTGGAAGAGCAACTAATGGCAGAGAATTACAGGAGTCGAGAAAACAGATCGAGGAACCTGAGCTCATACATGCAATTCAATTTAGGCACTATAGATTTGAGCCTTTCGACACGACCATTCGACATATAATATGTGTTAGTCGCCATGTATCCTTGTTTTCCATTAGAAACTTGAATCAGAAGAACTGGAAAGACTTTGATGTTTTCCAATCCCGCAAGTTATTTATAAATTCATTTCCACGAGGAATAGGTCGATAGATATCTCCAGAGTCTCCGAAATAATATCAGCATCGCCCGAAAACAAAGTGCTACTGTTGTTTTTCATAGATCTGGATAATCTCTAGTTGATTCGTAATGGTGCTGATAAACTCTCAGAACTACACAAATTTCTCAAAACCTAGCTCAGTGCTTTGGAAGATGAATAAGGCGTAGACATTTCATGTAACACTCAGATGGGGAATGAAGTGGGATGTACTACCATAGAAAAAAACCACTATCTATCCCTATTGGCGGAACTTACCAACTATTTTGTCATGCAGAGCCCAAGCAACTACTATCTATTTAATGCAATAACCAGGCGACCAACATCTGTTTCCATGCTTACAAGGATTACATGCATCGCAGTTGTTGGGTGAATTCATTTGAGTGATTTTCTGGATCTGAAGAGAAGAGTTTGAATATGCATTATCCCTAACGAGCTTATAGAGGGCGAATTGAACCCATATGAAGATTGAACCCGTGTGAGTGTGATGCATGGAAACCATGTGGAGCAGAGGAACTGGAAGCATGCATGCAAACTAAGTGGAAGTGATGCATGGATACTACATGCCATGTAATACACGCTCGTACATGCACATAAATCCAATTGACCATATTGTAGCCACATTAAATGAAAACTAAACCATAGTCCAGCCAGATTAAATGATAACTAGAATGTATGTCACCAAACAAATTATAATTTTTCTTCTTTACACCTCATTATCCAACACCGGACCAATCCCAATGCAATCTCAGAGAGAAACCAACAAATTTCTGTGAGAAACCAACAGATTCCGTTGAGTGAGACAAAGAATTTCTGCAGCGAATTCCCCGTGGGTTGTAATACATGGTGTGCTATCAAGCAAGGCAACTGTTCCTTCCAACGTTTTATGAACAATTATTTTCTTTCAAAACAATTGGCAAACTGTGACCAGGAGGCCGACAAATGAACTGATAACTGACCTTCCCATGACATAGTCAGGTTGGAAAACATGAGCCACAATCCAACATTTGAGGACATGATCCCCAATGGTTTCATAGGCTCCCTTTTCACAGGACATATAACAACACAGATCACAAGTCCCAACAAGGTGTTCAACAAAACTTCCACCTCCACTTTATTTTGGTATCTTTTTCCACTTCCGCTGAGCAATACGATAGTAAAAGCGTCGGAGTTTGTCCTGGAATCCAGTGAGATTTCATCTTCCAGGCCCTCCACAGATCGATCAAGGTCAATAAAATAAATATAAGTGTGCAACCACATGATGGCAATAGATCAATATCGTAACTGTAATCGTGCGATTTGTCTCCCATATTCGAATAGCAAATAAACCATCATCTCTAAATGTTGGACAAACTTTTCTATGCCTTCAGGAGTATCTTCCCAATATAACACATACTTTCTTGAGAAATATTGCTCCTTAAAATATCCCGTATTCATAATAGGAGTATCTTCCCAATATAACACATACTTGCTTGAGGAATATTGCTCCTTAAAATATCCTGTATTCATAATCAACTCCATCATTTTTCTGTTATATATTTTCTTCCTCTTTGCAAGCAATGCCTATATTTTTCAAATACCATTGAAGACTTGTCTACGAATATCGGAGCAACAAGTCTCTGACTTTAGAGAAGCGATATTTCTGCCTTCTTAGCGGAGACTTGTTGCTCCACAACTACCTTTGTATTTAATATGATCTCATTCCTTCTGTCACACATATAACCTTTTTTACAATCATTTTCATATTTATGAGAGTAGCTTGCTCAAATAATGTATATTTCCATAACCACTATAAAGCATTTTCCATTCAATCATGTGCATGACACATTTTGATACATACAAAAAATGCTTTATTCTAATGTGTTTTACCCATAACATAGTTACCAACTTAACGAGAACTCTACAGAGTTCTCGTTTTTTGGAGAGTAAAGTTTTTTACCCTGTTTTTAAAAATGGTGCTACCGGTAGCACCCCCTTCCATTTTAGGTGGTTTTTTGATCTTTTAAATTTTCTCATACATAATATTTCCACTTTTTTTTTAATGTTTGTTTTTAATTTATTTTCATTTTTTTTTTTTTTTTTTTTTTTTTT
>SNQJ01S0039375.1:0-12186 GCA_010110895.2 Picea sitchensis
TGACTGTGCCTGAAAATGTGAGAAACAAGGTGTTCGGGAGGCAATGGCTCTGGGAACTGGGAATACAATCGATATCACTTATGAAAAACCAGTGAAATCAGTTGACAAAGCATAGGATTAATGAATTCACTAAACACTGACCCACTCTCGGATGACAATCTAGCTGAGGAATGTCGAAACTTCAGATTTTCGGAGGCAAATGTATTTCTGAAACTTTGAAAGAGATTAGTTTCCGATCTTACATGATAACCCAACCAGGTTTCCTTGACTCGGGATGCTTGCTGAACTCGAAGACACTTTGACAATCGCCAGGGAAAGCGGGATCAGGATTTTTGAAAATATGATTTGCTGATAAAATCGCAGGCTTGTGGTTGTCTTCAACGATATTCGGGATTCATTATAACTCATCGAGTTTTCAGATGAAGGAATGACCTGGTAATGATGGCTGATGTAATTGCGACTGAAATGGGGGGTAGCTCCGTGCAATCATACCTGCCAATCACCGCTCTACGTGGATTTGAAATGATCAATGCAATGGATAAGACACAGGTGCTTCGAACCTTTCGGATGGACGCCACGAATGTGCATCATCTCCCGCATGGCGAGCTTTCGGTGGTTGTATTTCTAATCATTGCGCTGATTTTTGACATCTGGCTCGTGCGAAAGCACGAGCTTTCGTTTTTCCCTTTCAAACACTTTCGGTGGTTGCTTTCCCTTTTCTTCGACCCCTTATCTGCCGAATATGAAAACTTTCGGTGGTTAATGAGCACAGTGGAGGCTCGCCTAAACCACCGAAACCTGATATTTTTCCATTTTCTTGATCGAACCAAAATCAACATTTCTTTTGAGATTATTTTGTAAATACAGACTCTCTAACCTATTTACAAAAATTTAGAAATCAAATTTAGAACCCACCCTATCATCTAAAAAATCAAATAAAAACCACCGATTTATTTGAGGAGTTAACACTCTCAAACATTTTTTTGAATGGAAACCCTAACTACATTAACCCTAACCTACTAACCCTAAGTTGCTGACGTCATCTTTGGTTATTTCATCTTTGATGAAACAATGTCTTGTTTTAAGAGCAATTGAATGGTGGTTTAGGCATTAATTGAATAAAGTGTTGATTGATTACCTTGAATGCCACATTGTTCCAATATTTATTGGTGGAGTGTCATATCTTTTTATTGCTATTAACAAACATTGACTTCGTCAACATTTATTTATATATTGCTCATATACATTTATTAGATAGTCTTATGAAGTACTAACCCTTTGAAATATAGCTTGCATATATTAGTTTGTTGTTGCTCTGTTCCAGGCAGGTGTTCTTCAATGGGGATTTACTTTATTATTGGTTTTTTAGTCGGGACTATCTTTTGGGTGGTGACCTGTGAAAGGGGAATTTTTCCTTGTCCTTTATTCCTTTCCCTTTCAAAACCCCAAGTCACCGAGGACGTCTCCCCTGGGCCTAGCCTCCCTAAAGAGAAAGAACCTACCCATCGCGGTGACATTGGGTGGAATAGGTTCCTGTTATGCCAGTTTGGCCTTCTACCTTATAGCCTTTACTCCTAGCTACAAACTGTGCGATAACACTACTCTTTAATTTTGATTATGAGGCAACATATTCAAAGTATGATTCTGCTTCTTATTCAATGATTTTGTTTTCAAGGACTGTTGTTGCTTCGCAAATGCCTTTCCATAGGTCATTGAATATCAATGTGATTTTGATATTCCTTTACCATTTTTTGTGGTTTTCCTTTTCATTCAACACCATGTCGACAATAGAGATGAGAGAATGCATTTTATTTTGTTTTCATCCTCATGCACGCATAGCAAGGTAATGATACTGCAACAGGAAACTGTTGCACCGAGAATCATTAAGCTTCAATGCACCCCATTATGCTTCAAAACAAATTGTGTGTTCCTCAAGAGATAAAACATGGCATGTGAGTGTTCCATTACTCAAACCCTAGTCAAATTTTGCAAACCCTAAAAGAATACTCATCCCGCGTGAAGAGTGGCTGAGTTACTAGCTTAGGTTCAAAGATCTAGGGTTCGAATCTCAGTATCAATGGAGCGATGAATGTGAGTAGAGGCTATGATCCCTACCGAATCTATTTATTAAGCAACAACATGGAACAATTACAGTCCTCAACTCCTTGGTATCATTCCTCGACTTCTTAAAAGAAACATCGCGTACAAGTCCTCTATGGCACTAGACAACAAACTGGTGAGGATACCCGATTCAATGTAGTTGTATTAGTTGCATGAGGGATATTTGAATTATAAATGTGGGTCTACTCTTTGATATAAAAACATGAGTCGACTCTTCGAATGCAACAGGTTGCGTTGAGGGCAGCGTGAGAGATACTAGCATGAGAGAGGGTATCGTGAGATGGAAATTAAGGTTGCATTGAGACATAAATTAGGGTTTGTGGATGAGTTGTTTCTTGAGATTTTGGTTGCGTAATATTCTCATGGAGGGAATGCTAAGTGTGAGGGATTCTTAGCTAGTAGGTGGTTCGATAAAGACAAGCGTAAAGTCAAGGTGCAGTCGGTAGCGAACTAGGTTAGGGTTTCAGATACAACTAACAATACTAACCAGTGAAGAGATGATACATAGTGGGCTCCAAGGAGTAGACAGACCGAAATTGATGCTGGAAAATGAATTATTCAAAGTGATAGAGGTTAGATGAGTGGACAGGAGGTGTTTCTATACCTTGGGGGGAGAGAAAATGCCCATAGAAGAAATGGAGTTAGCTTGCGCTCTAATACCACTGTCAGGCCAGGAATTGGCATAAAATGTAACTCTACGCTGAAGTATTTTTCATTAACATAATAGGTACATAAATACAAAAAAATGGTTCTTGGTATTCCATAATTGAAGACGCTTCCTATCACTTACAATTCTTCATATTTACATTATATTTACAATAACACAATACCAAGAATTACGTGTCTAGCAATAACAAAGAACACTCACACAAATATATAATAGAGAATGTAGTGTTACAACTAAACTCAAATTCAATTAATGAATAAAAACTAGAAAATAGTATAAAATGCAAAGTTACATAACTAGCTAGAATGGTGGTATCTTATCTATGAGAAGAGATGTGTTGGATACACTCATTTATACACTATTGACTACAAATAGGTCAACAATCCTTTTTACCAAATGCACTAAGAGGTATAAATGCTAAATATCAAAACCCTAACCCCTGTTGATGAAGTGACAAAACGATACCTATGTTGTCGAACACTAGATGGTGTTATGAATCGGCTCCAAAACCATGCATAAATAATGAAATGCAAAGATTTTGTTTCGATGAATTCATTTCGAGGAAAGGAGAGGGTTTCTTTTTCTTCTTAATGCAAATAAATGCCCAATACCATGCAAATTTCGCTTTTCCTTTAAGAAAGGGAGAGAATAAAAATTCCAAACTATCAAATAAATATCCCTGAAATCTAAAAGAATACAAGACAATATCTTTAAAATGTGTACCAAAAAATCCACCTATGAAAATAGAGTGCAAAGACTTTTTGTTTCCTTCTTTTCAAATTACATGACAAACTCAAAATATAACCTTCTTTTTCTTTCACTTTCAATTAGAATGAAATAAATCAATGAAAATCACAAAGGATTCCAAATCTAAGGAAGGTGAAGAAAAAAACACTCAATTATGCTAACAAAAAGTAAAAAGAATCCAAAAAAAGTGATGTCTTTAAAACTTACGTGCAAACATAAAAACCCAATCTTTTCAATGCTCACAAAAAACCAAGAAAATTGACATTAAGAGAAAGCCCTTTCTAAAACCTTTTAGATCTAATGAAAGAAAGATTGAACATCAATGAAAGAGTTGTGATAAGGCCAATGAATTCCTGAATCTATTAAGGACCAATGTTTATCCAAAGAGAAGAAAGAAATCAATCAAAGGAGGCCTAAAACAAGATATTCCAATTCCTAAATCAATAAAATAGATTGCAAATACAAACAAATAAGTTTGAAAATTTTTAGAATCAAAATGACAAAGGTATGAATGCCTAAAGGTAATAGGAATTAGACCAACAATGACATAGACTCAACAAAAGGATCAAATTAATATTAAGTGGTATTGTACTTGAAAAAATTGACAGGAGAAGGAAAATTTAAAAAAGGAATAAAAGATAATAACAATCACTCAATTTAAAAAGAAATCAAAATCTTAATGAAGCAACAAAGACTTTGGTGTACAAGTTTGAGACAAAATACTAATATAAAAGAGGCAAAGTAGGGTCAAAATCCACTTAGAAAGAGATCATTTCCCCTGTAACACTGTATATAGGGGGATGATCAAGGTTTCATCACTCCTCAAGACATTGAGAGAGGGATATTATTAGGGATTCATTTCTCTCGAAGACATTGATACATAGTGATAATCATGGTTTCATATCTCCCTAAGAAACTGACAAGGAATGGTAATCAGGGTGTTATCTCCTTGTACTCTGTTATAGGGCGGGATGAAGTATGGAACTTGGTGAATTTTTTTTTTTTTTTCCCAAATCTGATTAAGAGCCAGGTTCTTAACTTAGTAAAATTCCCAATTATGATGAGGGAAGGGGAGGATTCAAAGAAGATTCATAAAAAAAGGATAAAGCAACAAACAAGAACTAAAGAAGGATAGAAAACACTAAGGAAATATCAACATGATTGATCCCCAGTGGATTCACCAATTTCTGTTGTGGAAAATTTTCCCCTACAAACAAGTGAAACCTCCCTTAGATCAAACCCCTTTGATCCAAGACAAAGAAAAACAAATGGTTTTCTACTTTCCTCCTAGATCCACCCTATATGCCAACATATATAATGCGAAGAGAATGATAAATGACTTACTTATTTTCTATCAATTGTCCTCTCTTCTCCAGCCCTTGATCTTGATGTCCAAGCTCTTAGTGTGAGAGAAGTCCCTCAAAGAACAGAACAATACCTCCTTCTTCTACGATATATTGTCAAGAAGAATAGATCTGTCTATGTCAAATTAAATGAAAATAGACATGCATATAGTGAACAATATAAACATGAGGGGAATATGACAAGTTATATTATGGAAATCAATATATAGAAAATAATTTACAACCTTAATGTCGATGTTGTAGTAGCTCCTCCAAGCTCTCCTTTCCAGCCCCTTGAATGTCACAAGATCAACAGTATAATATCCTCTAGTTCTTCCTCTTTTTTCACTTAAGAATGACCTACATTATATAGGAATTAAGGCATCACAACTATGGGATGTTTGTGAGGAGAGGATGTGATCAAATGAGGATTTGGCTGAACAAACAAGATTGAACTTTCTAGGAATAGAGGGTAGCTCGAACCAATCTCTTAACCAACTGAAATATCCCAGAAACAACCTCATAAAACAAGGCATGATGGTTGCAACTACTTCATCACCCCCCATAATTGAGCATAAGGCGAGACTATTTCTCCCTTATAACTGAGAAAGGAGCGATAATAAAGGTTTATCCCTCTTTGTATATGGGCAAGGCGGCGATGAAGCTCAATCAAGGCCAAAATCTCAAGGAGAAAGATAGTATTTCGAACTCCAAATGATATATTTCCTCTTCAATATGTCTAGGGATTATGGCAAACACTTCCACATGGTTATGAAATTGTGACACTTAAGTTTGACACTTAGGTGTGACATTTGGTAGTGTGACACTTAGGTGTCAAACATATGCAACACTTAAATGTGACATTTGGTAGCATGACACTTCCATCTGTAACACAAGGGGGAATAACCTACAGATTGTGAATGGTATGATTTGGAAGAGTGTGGAAGATAAGGGAAATAAGTAAACTAGTGTGGAATATAAGGGAAGGGAGTGGTTGAATTGATTTGATGCATGATTATATGTGTTTATTTCATATTAGGAATTTAATAATTCTAATTAAGATCATGTAGTTATATTAGGACAACATATTTGTTAATAGTGTAGGTGAAATATTTACCTATGATGGCCAGACGAGTAACTCTCTGACCTACACAATAGTATTAGTTATCTAGGTGCATATTATGTGATGATTGTGCATATCATTTGGAACCTTGCATAAAAACAAGTAAAATATGATGTAACTTTGAGATGAAGTTTCTTGAAGGGGGGGTGTCTATAATGTCCCATCTATGGAAATAATATTTACTTAGATGTATATATGTATGCATATATTATAAGGTGCACAATAAAATAATTAAGATATTATAAAATAAGAAAACCAATAAAAGTGCACTAACGAATGAAGACTTAATTACTTAAAAAAGGGAGATTAGTGCATGTGGTATTCTTCGCATGGATAATAGGTGGAGTCATCCATGCAATTGGAGGAGGAATATTTTAAGGGGATGAATGGAGCTAGTAAGGGGAAATTTTTGGTTGTTTTTGATGGGAATAAGTTATGAGAGCTAAGTAAGAATTTTATGGATTATGAGGGAGGTGAGGATATCCTAGTTGGTTGGAAGGGGTTTTGACTTGGTTAGGGGGATGTTGAGAGGGAGAAGGAAGGTTGGAATAGTTTTATGAATTGAGGCCTTGATGGATCTCAATATTATACTCAGGGGTTGGTTAGGAGGAGAGTTGTCCCCCAAATATCAATTGATAGTATTAGTGCTGTTGGAGTTGTTGTTGACTGGTGGTGGTGGATGCTTGTCTATGGTTGGTCCTCTTATATTTCCTTTTGTAAGTAATTTTTTTTTATATATCCCAAATAATTCAGTCATTGTATTTTTTTTGGAACATATAGTTCTTTAATCTACATGAAATTCATTTATAGTTATGGCTAGATTTTACCTTGATGTAATATAGATTATTGGGTTTATCATTAACAATTTGTATTATTGGTTTATATGCTTGTACTATTTTGGATCGCTATTGTTGAGAGTTAATCAAGTTGATTAATTAATAATGTTGGTTCATAGACTTAAATAAGTTGTTGTTAGAAGTTGGCAGACTATACTAAAGGCATTGGATGCTTAAAAAAATATAATTAGAGCCCTAATTAATTACTAAGATTCTTAGAATAAACTCTAATTTAAGTAAATTTTCAGTAGAAATTTGTATGGAATTTTTGGCCTTACATAGAAGGCCATATACCAAATAGAACTTGAATTTAGACATAGTTGAGTTTGGATATTTATTGCTTGCCTCTCCTACTAGACCTAATCTAAGATGTAGTTGATATTTGGGATTCAAACTCCAACTAGATTAATGGTTGTCTCTTGGAGTTTGATAGCCTACATAGTCATCCTCATAAATTAAGGTGACATGATCCCATGAATTCCTCTCTCTATTTCTATATCAATGAACTTTTATGAATTTTATAGGTGAAGTGATTACATGGAGGATCAAACCTCCTTGGTGGAATACACATGACATCAATTCCAATGAGTGGTAAATTGAACTCTACAACATACCTTAGGGTTTCAATCAATGTTAATGCATATAATTTCAGTAAATGTAATAATCTCAAATATCCAATACACACTATGCATTTATCACATTCCTTTGAAATCAAGACAAACACATCAATTTAAATAACATATGTTAAACAATATATAAATTTACATTAAGTAAGAGTTTGGAAATGTCTTAGGTATTTGAGGCTAATAGTAAATAATTAAGAATAAGAATAGATATGAAAATATGAGAAACATTAGGAAATCATGGGGTTCATCATAAAACCCAATTGAAGAGTTTCACATCTCTGTGCAACATATCAAAAAATGAAAACAAAATTGATGATGTACCATGGCCTTTGCTCCTTATCCTATAGATGCTCCTCTATGCACTTCCCAAAGGTCATATGACATGAAATGGGCGATGACACTTCTTCTATGAGAGATTTATTAATTCTACACATCACTCCATCATTTTTTTATCTATATCCATGTCAATTTCTCATGAAGATCTCCATGATGGAGTTGAGTGCAAGAGTAAGAGAATTTTGAATAATAGACCTATAAAATTCAAATTCACTATTTTAAGAGTGTCAATATTACATTGGGACTTGGATAAAGAATTTATATATCCTGGAAAATAGTGTGGCTCCACTCTTTCTAGTTTAGGGGTGATATCCTCCCATCTAGATTGAGAAATTTGCAACAACTTATCCCTTGATTTTTTCATAATCCTATGTTGTTATACTATTACTTCCTATTGTATTTGTTTCAACATCGGGATCAAATTTTCATCTAAAATAATCTAGGCATGGTTTTTAAATAATTTTCCATCCCGATGCTCTCATCCTTGACCCAAAGTCCTATAGTAATATCTTCTTCTTTATACCTCCGAGCCTCAATGAATATACTATGTTCTTTCTACATACAAGAGCAAATATCTCTTAGTTTCATCTCCCACATATAGATTGTGAGACCACTTTAAAGGCCTAGGGAGTGAATAATTGTGGAGATAAATTTCACACAAAAAAATATTTTCCTTGTCAAGAGAATTGTAATAAACCTTAGTGAACTCTTTCTAATTATTGAATTGAAATGGTGAGTGGCTAGAAATATTATTCAATTGAAACTTGTACCATTGTTTCCTTAAATATATGGTATGGGTTCTAGTTGGTGGCTTGTAGTTTAATATCTTTTTTTCATACTTTATAAATTTAGAATTTAGACTTTACAACAATTTGTTTTCTCATTATTTTCCTTAGTTTCTTCCCTTTTCCTTTCCCATTCCTCCCTCAAGGTTATATTCTCATTTTTTTTTTTTTTTAATAATGTCTAGGTTCTACATGTTCAATATATGAGAATTCTTTTGAAAAGTAGATAATACTTGGTTGTGATCTTCTAGAATTATAACTCCTTTTATATTTGATTGATATATTGAATTCCACTTGGAAATTTATTCATTTTATTCTCTGATCTATTGGTTGTGGAGCCTAATTATCTTCCTAATTTATATGTAGGTATGCCTAGCCCCCTTCTGCCAGGGGTTTGGGGGATGGCCCCCAAATGAAGGGGATTTGGAGAGGACCTACCCCCCGGCTGGGGGGAATGGGGGCAGAGCCCTCGAGGACATTTTTTTGGGAAAATTTCCTTGTAAAATATTGTAATTTCGCAGTCAATCTGGACTATTCATTACAAGGTCAGAGATTTGACAATAGAAGTTATGTTAGGGTTTTTTTCCCTAAAAGTCAACCCTGTTTTCTTGAGGGAATTGTATTGCGGCTATGCATGTGAGTGAATATTTTATTATGAGAGAGGAGGCTGTGAGACAAATAAGAGGAAGTTACAACGGATGTGATGTATGTTGTATCCCTTCATTTTGTTGGATAATAAAAAGGAAGGACCTGGAAATTTCTATGGTGGACATATCCCACATTGGGTGAACCATGTATATATGTGTCTCTATTTTATTGTGTATATTCTATGTTTTATTTTATTGGTCCATGATCCTGTTTTTCTAAAATCTAGTATTAGAGACAAAGGTAACTCGTAGTAAAGGAGGGTTCTTGGTTTGAGTGGGAGCAATGAAAAAAGATGGAAATTTTAAGGTTGAGAAATTTAATGGACAAAACTACCAGCTATGGAAGATTATTTATATTAGAAGGATCTATTCCTACCATTGGAATGAATAACAAAGAAGCCAATGAGTATGATAGATGGAGAATGGAAGGTTCTTGATAGAAAGGAACTGGGAATGATACGATTGTGCCTAGCAGTGTTAGTGGATTTCAATATTTCAAAAGAAAATACAATGGAGGATTTGATGGAGGCATTGGCTAAACTATATGAAAAAACCTCAGCCTCAAATAAGATATTTCTAATGAAGCGATTATTTAATATGAAGATTTAAGAAGGTGGGTATGTTTCCGATCATTTAAATGAATTTAATATGGTTACTAATCAACTAAGATTTGTAAAAGTAGACCCTGATGATGAGGTTAGGGCTCTTCTAATATTGTGCTCATTGCTAGAAAGTTGGAATGACTTGGTCATGTCTATACATAACTCTGTCTCTGGTTCAAACACTATGAAATTTGATGATGTTGTTGGTGTTATCCTTAGTGAGGAAATGTGACGAAAAAGCATGGGTGAGACATCAGGTAATGCATTGCCTGTGGAAAATAGGGAAAGACAAGAGGATAGAGGAAAGGGCTCAAGGAACCATGAGAATTATAGGAAGGGAAGATCCAAATCCCTACTAGGAAAGATAGAGTGTTGGAATTGTGGGAAGAAAGGACATCCGAAGAAATACTACAGAGCTCCAAAGAAGCAAAGAGATGGACAACAAGAGAAAAATCAAGAAGCAAATGTAATAGGTGATGTGTTACAAGATGATTTGGTTCTTTCTTTAGATAATATTACTAAATCTTGGGTAGTATATTCAGGGGCTTCATTTCATGCCACACCCCACAGGAAATATTGCCAATATTATGTTCAAGGTGATTTTGAACAAGTTTATTTGGGTGGTGTTGGCACAAATTTGATTAGACGAGGGTCCTTCTCAGGTTACCAACAAAAGGAACCATGTAGTTTAGAGCGCTGGCATTTTCATCTCCTCCGAAGAGAAGAAGTCTCACCTAAGGCGCTGCTGAGACAGATAGATAGGGAAGGGTAGGGAAAATACTAAATAGTATCCATAGATCATTCAAAACTCATTCTTGTTCTTGCGCAAGAGACAACATTAGATCTGAAACATCTAACTGCAATAATCGAACCTACTTACGTTATGAACAATGATTAAACATAGAACCATCAAACAAAAATAGTGAACCATAAAGGAACAATGCAATGCATAAGTAAACATACAAAGACACATCATATTTTGAAAATTTGGTTCTCCTTCATATTAGCTCTAGGGTCTTTCCTTCATTATAGACTCAGAGTTACATAGAAAGGTTCATTACAGACTCTGGCTTGTCTATTACAACAAGTTTCAAAAACTAATCCCAAACCCTTGGGAGACTCTGATCGACATGACTCAACCCAACTCTAATCCAACCAATGAACTAAACGAACAACCACAACAACACCAACCATTTTACAATTATATTCAACCCTATATATAGTTGGGTTGTGTCTTCCTTCTCAGCTTGCCCGATTTCTTATTTTGTTGCAACCGTTTGTTGCTTAGCTGGCGTTGCGCTAACTTCCACAATTGTTTTCTCTTTCTCTTTCTCCCATCCTCTGATGAAGTTTGCGCAACTCGTTCTTAGTCAAAACTTGCATAGTTGCTTCCCAAAAACGAAGGGCCCAACAGGCTCTTACCACAATCCTTGACTCATCCTCGAGTTAAGCATTTGGTTCTTTCACATCCTCCAGGAGCAACTGTTGTTTTCCCTTGTCTGGATTTTATTCTTCTTTGGGATATTATGTTTTTTCCTTTTCTTCCTTTGCCTCCTCAAATGAAGGGCCCAATTCTGGTACCAATTCTAAATCTCGGTGTTTTACTTCATGAAAGTTTTCAACTTTGTCCTACCACTTCCGAGTGAGGAGTGATGCTTCTGCAAGGAATTGTTGGGTCGTTTCTTTGTTGTATTCCTTTGGCTTGGCCGCAACCAACGAGTTCCACTTAGAGTCTGTTGTTGCATCGAACTAATGTTGGACAATTGAGAGGGGGGGGGGTGAATCAGTTGTCACCGTGCTTAAACAATTATGCTTCTTTTAAAATCTTTACAAGGCACTCAATGATGATCACAACAATGCAGGGAAATAAACAATGGCACATTCAACATCAGTCACATATATGGGAAACATAGAGACAAATATTTCCTGAGGAAACCCATACAGGGTAAAAACCTCTTTTTATTTATATGATAAGCAATCGTTACATTCTTTACATTATCATACATATGAGCATTGACTCATAATGAGGCTACAACCTCAGTTTTGCAAGCTGCTACTTGCTAAGAGCACCAACTCTCTGTTTTATCTAGCACCCACTAGAAGGAAGCACCAACTCCCTAGTTTCTCTAGCACCAACTAGAAGGAATCACCAACTCCCTGGTTTCTCTAGCACCAACTAGAAGGAAGCACAAACTCCCTATGTTCAAGCACCCACTTGAACTTCTGAGGACAACAGTCCTCCTGTTAAGGTCCTAACCCGCACATAGGTAGATCAATGTATTCGGATGTAATAAAGGTCAATATTAATAAGACCTTTCAATAAAATAGAATAAGGCGGATGTAAGAAGACCTA
>SNQJ01S0039375.1:12196-64912 GCA_010110895.2 Picea sitchensis
CATATTTTATATATCTGGTATCTTGCACCTCCCTAGCACCTCCCTACCACCCTATTTTATAAATCTTTGCTACTGAAACTCATTACAGTGATATAATGTTCAACATTGGCTTACCAGACTCATCACTGTTCTGCTGCATTTCGTTGCTCTGTCTGCCTCACTACCTTCCTACACACATGACTTGCGCTATCTATTCTTCTACTTTTTATGCTCTGTGCGCCATGTCCATTCACTACACAGTTCCTCTTCTGTTCAATTCAGCTGGTGCACTCTCCTCCTTCTTCACACATGAATCACCTTCAACAACAACAACCACAACAACTCCAACAACAACAACAACAAGACATCTCTTCTATGTACCATGTACTTATAGCTTATGTTCCCTTTGTGCATGCAATGCGCACAATACCTCTGCATACTCACACCGTGTCGATATCCTCCACCTCTCGAGTGCTTTGCTTGACCATCACAACTCTTCAGCTTCTCTGGTGGTTCCCACCATGCATCCAAAATCACTGGGTGTTATGCCGAGATTCCTTTTTCTCTCTGGCAGTTGATACTCTTCGTCTTCTCTGTTACAGTCGAGCTCACCCTCTCTGTTTCAGCTACATGCTCCAACCCTCTTCCAGCTGTCAATCGCCCCTATGACCTATCTTCATCCCATTGGAATATTCCCAGAGACTCTTCAGCTCCTCTGGCAGAAACCATCAATGGTTTCTAGCAGTTACACTATGAGGAGAAAGATTAGCCCTCCGATTATGCTCAAATTCACCTGCACTGTTGGATTAACTCTGAAGGGTATTGTCATTATTTACCCGTTTCACACTTTTTCAATTCAGAGATTCTGTGATGAGACATCTTGACTCTCCATGTCACGAGCTCTGAAAAGGATCTTGGCTGCTCTAGCTCCCTCCTCTATGTGACCATAGGCAGTGACCACCGGTTATAGCGACAATTTACCTTTTCGGTATTTTGGCATTCATATGATCCAGTGTCTTGACACTCCCAGACGTGATCCCCAAAATTCTAAGGCGGAGCTCATCTGCACTAGGTCCTTCCTCCATGTGACCACACACAGTGACCACAGGCTGCGCTAAAAGGTGCTTTGAACTCATGATCTTCATCGACCCTGATCGACATTCCGTGATCTCGATGAATCAATGGTCCAGATATTTTCACGATCTTGCATCTCATTGTTCCTTAGATGGAGGTTCTCGTCACTCCAAGTCGCGATAGGTGAAACTCCGAGATGGAGCTCAGATCGACGGTCCACGTTCTTGGTGAATTGATGGTCTAGATCTTATCATGAATTCACATCTCATGATTCCTATGATGGAGGTTCTCGTCACTCCAAGTCACGATAGGCAAATCTCTGAGATGGAGCTTAGATCAACAGTCCAGAATCCTTGGTGATCTGACAGTCAAGATCTTTTCGTGATCTCGTGTATCGCGAGTTTGAACCTCTTTCCTTTGGATTTCCCAATTTGCGAAACTCCAAAATGGAGTCTTTGTGGTTCTCTGATTTTTTTCCACGCGTCCTCTTGATCCAACGGCTAGGATCATTTCACCATTTCACATTTCGCAATTTCAGCACTTCACCATTTCGCCACTTCACGATTTTGCCACTTCGCGATTTCGCCACTTCGCAATTTCGCCACTTCGCGATTTCGCCTTCTTATGATGAAGGGTCTCAAGCCTTCAAGTCCTGATCTACAAAACTCTGAAATGGAGTCAGACCAACATATTTCAACATTTCACATTTCGCCTCTTCTTGCTCTTTAATGAATGCGCAGGTTCTCTCTGATCCAATGATGGTCATATCTTACGCTTAGATCTGACGCCTAAGATCTATCCTCCTCTTCTGCACGTTCTTCTTGTCTGAATTCATATCTGACGGCCATCGGGGATTTGGGATGGGGTCCAACGATCACTGATGCTCCTCCTCTTCCATTATCACTGTGCTGCTGATCATGCTGATCTTTGTCATCGTTGTTCTTGCCATCAATGCACACTCTAATCCTACCATCAATGACAAGCTCACTTTGCCTATTAAACCTGCCAATAATCCTCTGCACTATCTCTTCTGAACTTATCGATCTTGCTCTACAACATCTTCCTGAAATACTTCTGATACTTATTCTTGTACTCATGCCATCTTCGCTGGTGTACTTGCCATCAATGACAAGCATATGTTGCCTGTTAAACATTTACCAACAACTAATGCATTTGTATGTAGGATGTCTAGATTACCAGTCAGAAGTTGCGCAACTCTTTCTTGGCTACGCATTGTGCCTCATAGAGTGTATTTAGTTCATTGTCGGCCTGCTGGATTTGGTCGAACTTCTATTGTTGCTCTATAGGGTCCATTGTGACCGCAACTTCCTCATTCAACACCTGAATTTTTGTTCTGACCTCCTCTAAAATATGACTTCATCGAGCGATGATGCCCATCTAGTCACTGACTTCTATGAATATTTTAGTGCAGTCCTTGGTGTGTTTATGCAGTGCTGCTCTGGCGTTGTTGCCTTGCAATATTATCTTCTGCATTTGATCCTGGAGCTGTTGTGGCTACTGTTCTTCTTCTTTCTGGACTTGTTGTAGCTTCGCCTGTATATGCTCAGTGTGGGTGGCGTGTTGTGTCCATGCTTGTTGTAACATCTCTATTTGTTCCTCTGGCTCGCTTGCGTCGTTGGCCTCGGGTAGTTCAGGTGCGACCTTTTGAATCTCCAACCAGGCTTTTGCAAGTTTTGACTGTACTTTTCCCAGTTTGCATTTGACTTGAAGTCCATTGTGTGCTTCCTGCATTCTATATGTGTGCTCCACGAATTGTTCTTTTCTTGCAATTTCGGCAGATCTCTCGACCTCCTGGAGCCTCTGCTCGAACTGGTCCATAGATGCCCTGATTAGGCCAAATAAGTGCGACGTCGACCACTTTACCAGGTTGGTGGGTACTCGCCACTGTAGTGGGAGTCCACTACCTGTTGAATGGTCTGAGAGATTTTCTACCTCGTCCTCTTTTGGTGGTGCGGGTGTGATTCTCAGCCTAATCTCTGTTGGCAAAAGAGTCATAACCATTGTTTTGGCTATGCAGAGTTGCATCAATTCCACACATTGTTGGGGGTTCTGGAGAACTTGTTGCATTTGAGCTCGTATGGCTATCGTGTCCAGCTCTGTTGTTGATTTTGGTGCATTGTGTGCATCTGGTATCTCTGTATCTTTTGGTGCGTCTGCGTCATGCATCATGATCTCTTGGGTACCCTGACCTTTGGTCGGTGAGGTGATTTGTTGGTTTCCATCAGGTTCCTTCTCTTCTATGGTGCAAGCATATTCTTCCTGTGTGGGGGATTTAGGTTGCTTTTCTTGGGTGTTCAGATTCAGAACATCCATCATCGGGTCCTACTCTGATGATTTAGGGTCGGGGTTGGGAATTTATGATCTTGGCTTGGGTGGTTCTCTGGTTATTTGTGGGGTTTGTCGTTCCTCTGTCTCTGGGTGGTCGAGCTGGATCGTCTCTGAGGTTATTGTCTGGTGTGGACTGACCGTGATGAGGTTTGGTAATTGGAGTGGTGGTGGAGGGTGCTAAAAAATGATTGTGGATGAAAATGTTTTAGGGTCTAGGTCATCTTGAATGTCAATGATAGTGGTGGATTTGGTCATGGCGTGGGTCTGGGGAGCGGTAGATGCAAGGGGTTGTGGGTTCATGGGTTTGTTTGGAGAGACCCCCATTCTGGGCCTCTTCACCATTGGTTCAGTTCCAAGCATAGTGCCCAAGATCTGGTTGACCTGTGCACCTGACAACACAACATCGTCTGGTAGCTATCAGTGGGGCAGTATTTTCCTCCGCTCTAGCTGTAGTGTTTCTTCTTCCTCCTATGAGTTTGTTTGTGTCGGATCATTTGGCTTCTTCATCTCAGGGCTTGAGCTCGATCCCTCTCCTTCTTCCTTGTCTTTTTTCTTGAGCATTTCGGCAGGAAAAATGTAGTGCATTCCTGATTTACGCTGGCCTCGTTTGACTCCTGACCATGACATGACTTCTTTATCGAAGGCTTCCACATCCAAATAGAATGGTAGAATCTATGTGTGGAAATGTTCCCTACTGGCATGCCTCGACCAGACAAATGTGTTGTGCTGGTTCATGCTGAATGAAATATTCCTCGTGTTATTATTGAGGATCTCCTGTGGGATGCGCGACCTCTATGTTGCGTCTATCATAGAATTATACCATTTGGAAAATGCTACGTTGTTGAGTGTTGTGTTCTTTGAGTCTGGTCTGGACTGCCATGGCTCGAACATCTTTGCCAGGTTCCCTTTATCAGGTATTTTCGGTTGTCTGCCCACAGGTGACTTCCATTTGATCATTGCGAATGCCACAAGCAGCTATCCATAGGTAAAGGTGCCTCCCTTCTCCTGTGCCTCTTCGCAAGCTACTAGTAGTTCCTCCAAAAAGAAACTACACCAATTGAACACTGCTCCCTCTATGCAGAAGTCAATGACTGATAGTGCATTCTCCCTTATAATAAGATTGCATAACCTTGCTGGATATGATGTAGCATCCAGCCCGAGCTGTTTCGGGCAGTATTGGTTCAATGACCGCTATGCGTCCTCCTCTCTTAGTGTTAAACTTCTCATACAGGCTAAGATCACCTTTCTTCTTCCCATGCTTGCTGAGGCCCTGAAATCCCTTTGACACATCCTCTCATTCAAAGGATAGTCCAATAAGTTGTAGGATATCTTTTTCATGGATTGGATACCGCTTATCCAGCCATAGATTTCTGTCGTGCACTCTGCTTATCAGAAATTTCATGTAGCACGCAATTTTTTCGGTGGTGCCAAAGACTGGTAAGTCTCTCAGGTTCATGATGGTGAAGTTAAATAGGTTGATGAACTCCTTTTTCAGTACAAAGTGCATATCTCCAGTTCCATCTGTAGCTAACTCCCAAAAGACATCTGGGTGAATTTGTGGGAACAAGGCTGAATCCGTGAGGTCAAGGTCGAGTAGCTTAACATGATCTACTTTCCCTTTGAGGTCACCTATGATCTCGACCCGGAAGTCGCAGAGTTCATATGGTACTGCTTCTTTAGTCATCGTGCTCCGACTTGCTATGGCTCTCGGCATTAGCGCTTTTGTGATAGTTAAAAACTAGGGCTACGTTTACAGCTTTGGCAGTGATCCTAACTGGTTTGCACGACTGAGTTCATAAATGGATATGCTTGTTTTAGAAACAATACATTCTCGAATGAGTTCTGAGAGTCTAATGTCTAGCTTCATGGGTAAGTTTTATAAATAAATGCTCCTTATCATGACTGTATAGACGCAACAGGGTGTGAGTTTTCCGACATGACAGTTTAATCAAGGTAAATCTGATTGGGGGATCTTGGTATTTATTTATTTGAGTGGAATAGGGATGTGGCCGAATTGAAACCTTTTTGTTTACTAGGTGGGTATCCTGGCACGAACCTCGATGGAATTTTGGCATAATGATTCTTTATGGATTAACGACGTCAGTCGGGGTACTGGAATGAAAATAAAGGTTTGTGAATAGACTGGGTTTTCATGGCCGCTATCTTAGATTGGATGAGGATTCCTGGTGCCTCTGACCAAAAAGGTTGTCTCCGCCATCTTTAATGACTGTCATTAATTGAATTTCTCATGCTTCAGGTTCTGTATTGCTAAGTTTTCAGCTCTGTATTAATCAACACTTGAACAAAACAATGAACTATGTGTTAAGGAGCAACACTGTGCACATGGACATTATTAAATGAATTTACAAAATTTTAGAAAGAAAATGAAACTCAAATCTAGCTATTGTACAAGCTCCATCGGACTAGAGCGATTGTCCTTATTCTCAGTTTTGAGATAGGTAGGGCTTTAGGCGAGCACCATTCACCCATCCCGGTCATATCACACCATCCATTTGCATGATTCAGACTGCTCCTGATGGTCGGATCTCTGCAACTAGGAAGGGTCCCAACCAGTACATACGCAGTTTGCCAGGATGCTTCTGGTATCAACTGTCATAGAGTAACACCTTGTCCCCTTGTGTAAATACCTTGGTCTTGATGTGTCGGTCATGCCAATATTTTTGTCTTTCCTTTTCAACCGACTGATGGAAGTTTTCTAGAAATCTAGTTTCTTCGAGCTCTTGTAGATCCGCAAGTCTCTGCGCCACTGATTCTTCGTCTGTCATACATGTGGCTTGTGCAATATATAGACTTGGAGTGATGAACTCTACATCCACCACTGCTTCTTTTCCATAAACAATATGGAACAGTGTGTATCTGTGGATTTTCTTCAAGGTTGTCCTGTAGGCCCATAGTACCGCTGGAACTCTATCATCCCAGTCCTCTCGGTTTGCGCAACATACCTTTGTTAGTCCTTTTTCCAGGATTTTGTTGAAAGCTTCAACTATTTTGTTGGCCTTTGGATGGTATGGACTGCTCTTGTGATGTTGAATCATAAATTATGTTGTAAGTGTTTCTATAGTGATGCTAATGAAATGAGGTCCCTGATCGCTAGTTAGGCTCCTTGGACATTTGAAGCGAGTAATGATATTTTTGAAAATGAACCTGGCAGTAGTATCCGTCGAACAGTCTTGTACCGTTGTTTCTTCTACCCAATGAGTAAGGTATTCGGTTGCGGTAATGATATACCTTTCCTTCGAATGTTTAGTTGTGGGGTTGATTGTCCCAATGAAGTCAATTGCCCATTTCTCAAATTCCTATAGCACTCTAATGGGTTGTAATGGAATTTCATCTCGACGTGACTGTGTTAAGGTCCTAACCTGCACATAGGTAGATCAATGTATTCAGATGTAATAAAGGTCAATATTAATAAGACCTTTCAATAAAATAGAATAAGGAGGATGTAAGAAGACCTAATAGAAGCTTTAAAACTTCTAGAAGGATCTTCCTCTAGATACTTCTCTTAATAGACACATTTAATATAAATGAAGGGTTGGGGGTATGAAAACCCTAGCTTGGAGATTATTGTAGCGGTATTTGCTGTTGGAGGTTCCCCCTCGAGAGACCTATGAACATTACTTCCCGAATCAGAAGTGATTTTTACCTATTGCTATTTACGTTATATCATTTTTTATTATTGTGAGATTATCTTTTGGAGTATTCTTGTTGTTCACTTGCCATTTCTAGCATTTTATTTATGTTCTACATATTTTATATGTCACGAGGTATCTTGCGAGTGGTGTCGGAGCACTTTCCTTAAAATTGGTGTTTTTTTTTGGTGGGGGGCGGTATTCCGGTGATCTTTATTTACTAAAGATGCGTAAGTTATGCGCTGTAAACCGTCGTTGGGGGATTCATACGGAAGTACAAATTGGTTCTTAAAGCGCATCGTTGGCCCTGCTTGTAACCCTTTGTTGGTGCCGGTGGTGGCGCATCCCGGTGCTTACACATTAACGGATCGACCTAGATTTCACTGAAGAGTCCTCTTTAGATAAACCTTATCGACCGTCCGGTTGCTATATAGTTCCACTGAGGACAACACTCGTGAAGATACTCTGTAGTACCTGGTTGGTCGGGTAGTATGGCTAAGGGGTATGGTCTATCCTCCTTAGTTAGTGCCACGAGATATTGGGCGAGTACTACTATTGGACCCAGCGCGTTATGTCGAAGAGCTATAGCACAGGGGCAAACCCTTGTCTATAGAGCCCTTGAATACCCCACAACCCTTGGGGAATATAAACAACAACATAAACAAATTAAACCGGTGAGATCTATTGACATGCATCTATGTTGGCGTTGCTAAGTAAATGCTCTACGGTTCATAATTTGGGGATTTCAACTTCTTTGTAGCATTCTTAGGACTCATCTCATTTTTTTCACCATTATTTGAGACCTATTCCATTAGACTCATCTCTTTCCCCTTGTCCACATTCATCCATATCATTTTTGGAAAAATTTTTGATCCGTTCGCTCCCATTTTTCACCATTATTTGAGACCTATTCCATTACAGAATCATCTATTCCCCTTGTCACATTCATCCATATCATTTTTACTGCAAAAATTTCTGACCCTTGCGCTCCCTTTTCGACTCACCCATCATCATGGCCCATACCCATAGCCAAGAACTAGATTCTCGCTTCAACACCTTGGAATCGGTTTCCTTAAGATAACAAGAGTGCAACAACTTCAGTGCTACTAGCCCACTCCATTGATGCCTCCTGTTATGCCTCCATGAATGCATCTGTGAATGTAGCCGTGCAATATGCAATGGCGGAAGTCAAAAATGTACTTGAATCTGTCGTTGTAGCGCTTTGCACCAAACTCAAAATCCTCTCGATGACTCTTGTCTGATGCACATAAAAAGATTGAAGGTGAAACTTCTTCCATTCCTTTCAACCCCATCACTTTCAAAGGGACATCGCCTTCCGCAGTGGATGTATCAAATTTGATGGCTCGGACCGGTTGGGTAACACAAATGGAACATTATTTCTCTCTGGCAATACGGATGACTTGGCCAAACTCGGGTAAGGTGTTCTCCATCTAGACCAAGAAAGTTGGCAATGGTGGCAAAGGAGAAAAAAACTTCCCGTCAAATATATATTGCTTGGACCCAATTGTTCCTGATTGCTTCAATTCTGTCTTGACACCAACCATTTAGACCCATTTTGAAAAAATTAAGGAAACAATCGGGAGCCTGATCCGAAGACTTCATAGGCTGCATTTGAGCATCACGGACCCGGAGGGGCATGGCCCGATGCTCTTTCGGGAAGTGTTGTCAGTGGCCTCAAGGAGGAGATCCGGGGCCCATGTCCTCATGGCTGGGCCTCGACTTAGGTGGGAGGCTACGCAAAAAGGTAAAGAAAGAACAACAAATTGTTTCCTCTCAAATCGTAAAGCCTTCCTTTATCCCGCGCCCTAAAAGCAGGTAAACCCCACTACTCCCTGCCCATTAAAAATCAAAAGGAAATTGACCCGAAATTTTGGAAATGGTTTGACATCAACTCAAAGGCCTGTTATAATTATGATGACAAATATTTCCAGGGCCACTACGTATTGAGACAAAATCTCTTTATGGCCGTCTCGGAGGATATTCAAGGCAGGCGATGACCTCCCCACATTGCCAGAGTCACTAGAAATTTCTGAAATAGACCCTCCCTCCGACCCTCCACTTCGAGAGGGTCGGAGGGAACCAATCATCTCCCTCAATTGCTCTCACCGGGCTTCTTTGTCCCACAAACCCTCAAGCTAATGGTTACATCAAGCACTTAGAAGGTCATCATCTTGGTTGATAGTGGGCACCCACCAATTTTATTCATCGCGCGTTTCCCAAAGAGCCCATTTGCTACATTCGTGTTGTCAATGAATTTCCAAATCATGATTGCCAATGGTGGCTCTATGAAATGTGGCGTTAATGGCGTGCATCTCCAAATAGGTGACTCAACCTCAAATCACATATGTTTTGCTATTGACATGGGCGGTTTGCGACATTGTGTTGGAGTGCCCGAATGGCTAAGGCCTTGGTCCCATTCTCATGGATTTTAGAACTTAACCATGCAATTTGACCAAAGGAGGCCATAAACATAAATTTCAAGGCATCCTGCGGGTTCTCCTGAAATCACGAGTTCTCATCGCATGGAAAAATTTCTCAAAAAAGGTCATTTAGGTGTCATATCCCAACTCCACACCATACAATGCGAGATTCACCCATTGCCCAAGACCTCCAAAGCCCTCCTTTCTAAACATCAAGCAGGTCTTTTCCACTCCCCAAGGACTCCCTCCTTCAGCAGTGTCCATGATCACTCCATTCCCCTTGTCCAGGAAGCCTTCCCCCAAATATCGTCCATACTCGCCACCTTTGCACAAAAAGAATAGAAATTGAAAAAATGGTCTAGGAACTCCTTCTTGGCGGAGTCATCCATCCTTAGTACGAGCCCTTACTCCTCTCGATTCGTAGTGCTTGAAGAAAGAAAGGTTCTTGGAGAATGTGTCGACTTGGAGTGCTCTCAACAAACTAACCATCAAAGACAAATTTCCCATTCTTGTCGTGATGACCTCTGGATGAATTAGGTGCGTAATTATTCTAAAGCCCCGGACCTTGGCTTTCCGGGGCTATCACAAGATATGTATGTAAGAGGTAGACATTCCCAATACGACCTTTTTCACTCATGAGGGCCCTTCTGAATTTTGGTCATGCCCTTTGGTTTGTGTAATGCACCCACCTCCACTGCTTCGAGCCTCATGAACCATGTCTTCCACCCTTTTCTCCGTCATTTTGTCTTAGTTTTTCTTTGATGATATCCTCATATATAGCAAGACATGGACATACCATCTTACTCATGTAGATCAAATTCTCGACCTCTCGCTCTGTTATCATCTTTCTTGAAACAATCCAAATGTTCTTTTGGTGCATCGAAAGTAGAATACTTGGGTCATCGGTGAACGGGATGGCGTCAGGGTGGACCGAAAAAGATTGAAGCTATGCAAGGCCGGCCGCGCAAAGACTCTCAAAAGCTTGCGCGTATTTATGGGCTCCACCGGTGTCTCATAGGATTAGTTAAAATATGGAAAGATTGCAACCTCTCACAACTCTCTAAAAAAGAACTCTTTCACTTGGACCCCAGCTTAAGCTATCAAGCTTTTCAAACCGTGAAGGCGACCATGTGCACCACTTCGGTTCTGGCCCCTTCCCACTTCACAAAAGACATTTGTGTTGGAATCGCGATACCTCGAGGGAAAGGAATTGAAATCCTTGCATACGAGAGGTGGAATGCTTTGGCCTTCACTTCAGCAAAACACATTAAGAAAGGCTGGGCGACCAATTTATGAAAAGAAATCGTGGCGATTACGCATGCCATTGAATTATGGCGATCCTTATCTCTCTTAAGGGAAACGATTCCAAATTAAAGACCAGGCATAAGCCTCAAGTACTTGCTGGAACAGCGCATTTCCTCCGGGGAACAGCAAAATGGTCACTAAGCTCTTTGGATATGATTATGAGATCATTTTACAAAGGGGAAAGAGACAATGTGGGTGGCGGGTGCACTGTCCCAGAAGTATGAAGCCGAAGGATCCCTTTTTTTTCTTTCCTTCATTGTGCCAGATTGGCAAGGCATTGCACGAGGAATGGCTTCAAGACCCCAAAAAGTTCGATACTGATCCAGAAACTACTTGGAACAAGGCTCGAGGCTCCCCGGGGTACTCTTGGCTCCTTGATGAACTTAGATATAAAAGGCCACTTGTATTTAAGTAAACAATCCAAGCTCAAATCCGTAATTTACTTTCTTAGCTTCATGCTACACCCATAGCGGGGCACTCGAGGTTCACCAAAACATATGGCCAAGGTCAAGCGTTCTTTTTAAGGAGGGTATGAAACAAGACATGCATGAAGTTTTGTGGATGTAGATGTGAGGGTATGTCCAGTACGGCAAGGGAGAAGCGATCAAATCTCTTGGCACCCTCCAACCACTTCCCGATTCCCCACGCTATTTGGAGGATATCTCTATATGGACTTTATTCTGAGGGCTTACCCAAATCGAGGGGAATAAATCGATCACATGAGGTGGTGGTGGATCCACCTTTTCAAATTATGCTCATTTTTTGTGCTCTTCACCACCCATTTACTTGCATCCCACGGTGAAGCATAATTTCATGGTCGGGTCTTTGGCTTCATGGCATGCCAAACTCTATTGTAATTTGTTTCTGATCGAGACCCAACTTTCACAAACAATTTTGGCAAGAAATTTGTTTAAGCTACAAGGTACCCAATTGCATCTCAACTCAACTTATCATCCCAGACCGGATGGTCAAATGGAATTCCTCAACAAGTGTTTGGAAACTTATCGAGGTGCTTTTCCTGAAAAACAACACGGTGGGCTCGATAAGTTACCCTCGTAAAATGGTGTACAACACCACATACAACTAACTGCATGATTCCTTTTGAAGCAATTTATGGCCAAGATCCACCATCAGTTCTCTCATACTTACAGCACGTACCTCGAAGGTTGAGGAGGTTGACCAAAACACTTCTGATTCGAGGATATCAACCATTACCCTTAAAGAACTTGGTCATAGCCCGAGAATAGAATGAAGTAGAAAGTAGATCAAGGTCGCTCGAACGTCAATTTGCAGAAGGATCGAGGTGTTTCTAAGGCTGCAACCATATAAGCAAACTTCCCTCAAAGGTCGGCCCGATTAATCAGAAACTAGCACCCAAATTTTTTATGGCCCTTACACAGTTCTCAGCGGGTGGGACAAGTCGCATATCGGTCAAAAGCTCTACCCGGTCGATTCGAAGCTACATCCTGTTTCATGTTTCATGCTTGAAGAGTGGTGGAAACGGGTGCCAAATTCAAACCAACCTTCGAGAATTAGCTGAAGAAGGATCATTTGAGTTTTAACCGAGCGAGTTTTGAACCGGCGGAGCGTCGTCTGCTTCAGAGAACCATCGAGGAAGTGCGAGTACGGTGGAAAGATATGACTCCAGTGAGGATACCACTTGGAACCCGACTACCGATGCGGCCGGTTTCCACATCTCAATGCCAAGGACAAGGTTGTTTTAAAGGCGGACATATTGGAGTCCTAACCCGCACATAGAATGAATCAATGTATTGGGATGCTTAATAAAGGTCAATATTAATAATAACTTTCAATAAAATAGAATAAAGGCGGATGTAAAGAAGACCTAATAGAAGCTTCAGCTTCTAGAAGGATCTTCCTCTAGATGCTTCTCTTAATAGACACGATTTAGTATAAATAAAGGGTCGGTGCCAAAACCTAACTTGGAGATTATTGTAACGGAGAACTGCTCGACTGGAGGTTGCTTCGAGGGCACGTGAATTTGTTAACTTTACGAGATGAAGTGCTTGTGCTATTTAGGTATATCATTTATGTGTATTGTGAGATTATGTTGGATATTTTACAGTTATTCTACCATTTCTAGCGTTTTATTTACGTTGCATATTTTGTGTATGCGGTATCTGTTAGCGCCTCTTTGACAAACATCGCATGATGCGGCGGCTTTTTCATCTTTGAAAATTGTTTCCCACCAAATTCCTTCCTGTAGAACTTTTTGTTTTGTTGCCTTTCCTCCTACATGTCCTCCTACAATTCCACTATGGCATTCTCAGATTATGTCATGCCTTTCGTGATCCAAGACACATCATCTGAAGATGTTGTCTAGTCCTATTTTATAAAATTGTCTGGTGATCAACTGGTAATATACTGCTCTAACAACCATATGGAATATCTGGGTTGCGGAATATGTTTTGGGACGGGGCCCTATCGCGAGAAAGATTGCTATCTCCTCCGGATATTACATTGTATTTCGATCACGAACAAATATGAATGCGGGAGCTGGTCGTCCACTGCTCTGCCACTTTCTCCTTACTCTAGTCTGGATAGATGGTCCGGTCCGACATTGCATCATCCTAGCTTGATGATGAATTCAAGGGAAAATTCACGAAATAACAACATCCATCTACAAATTCTCCCTTGTTCTAGATCTAGGTGGATCTAGGGACATGCATTTAATTAAACCATCTTTGCTATTGCCGTCCACAGCTCCATTACAACACTCCTTTAATGATGATTAAAGAGCGCCAACCAACCAAAGTGATAGTAATAACATAAACTCAATATAAACCTATGCATGTGATCAAGAAATCATACAAAAAAACACAACAAAACTTTATAGGAAAGAATCCTTATTCGCGTATCATATTAAATGTGAAAAGAGATTACAACCATGTCCTTGATGTTGTAAGGTCCCTTCCAACTTTCCTTAGTTCCCCACTTCTTTGCTAAAAGGATTTTGAGACCATGGATATGATAGCCACTCACAATCTATCTTGACAAAGAAAATCAACCACTCTATGAATGTAATCCCAAGCCAAGGGAGCCACTAACTTTCTCCATGAGAGCTCCTCTCCTTTTATAAATTAGAAAGAGGATAAGGTGAGGAGGTTAGTATGAACCCACTAAATCATGAAAACGAGTAAGATCCAAATACATTGGGATGCCACCTCACCATGAAGTTTCTCCCTCTAGAAGATGGAAGTTTTTTGGTCAGAATTTAAGACCAAAAATTCAAGAATCATGAAACTTCTCTACTTCAAATGCAAGGATGCCCCAATCTAATATAAAGCAAAATTAAGTCTTTTTGTTTCAAAATTTCACTAAAATAAATAATGAACTTTCTTAAAACAAATAAGCCCAAACTAAAAGTTTTCTTTTAAAACAAACTATTGAGAAGAAATCTGATCTTTCCTACCGGCAATCCTAAAGAAAATACATGCTTTGTAATTGAAATACACTCAAAGAAGAGACTAATCCTTCAAAATAAACAAAGCAAGATGGCTAAAAGAAATTTAAAGAATGTCAAGAAGACTGTAAACATATCAATATAGTCTCTAAAAGCTCAATCTAGCTGATCAAGGCAAAAAATGGGTCATGAAAAGATGACAAGACCCAATCAAAAAGTTGACAAAACAAGTTTGCATCCTAGAAATAGAGTGCAGTGCGGGAATTAGGTATTCTTGTAGGCTAGACACTCATAGGGTGCAAGAAGTTCGCACCATGTTGAACTACTAGGGTGCGAAATATCAATGGTTTTAGTAGGTTGTAGAGGAATACGGTGTGAGAATGTCGCTAATCAAATAAAAGATTTTGAAGGGATGGGAGTCTAGAGGTGAACTTCTACACAGGTCAGGAGGGTCTAGATGGATGTCCCACAGACATTCTCGAGAAACCAAAACAAGCAATCAAAGAAGGGAAACTAGACTAACTAGAGCAATCCGGCTCCCCACGATTGGAGTCACCAATTTTGTTATGGGATAGGGTGAGGTAGGTCTGGGACAGCGATCTCCCTACATCCACCTAGATCTAGAGCAAAACACACGAGAACATGACACTTTCCTTAAGTTTTTAAATGTGAGGTTTACTAACTAAAGAGGGATGGGTGTGATGCTTGTTTTAAGCCCTTCCTCTTGCCTTCATGTATCCTAGATCGTTCAACACTCATACAATGATGATCTTACAAAAGAACACAACCAACCAAAGTATTAGTAATAGCATAAACTCAATATAAACCATGTATGTGATCAAGGAATCATACAATAAAAAACACAACAAGCTTTATAGGAAAGAATCATATTCTTGTATCATATTAAATGTGAAAGAGATATTGTGACCATGGCCTTGATGTCGTGAGATTCCTTCCAACTATCCTTCATTACCCACTTCTTGTTCCATGGATTAGGACCATGGATCTAATACACTCACAATCTATCTTGACAAAGAAATCTCAAAGCCACTCTAACCAAGCTAACAATCCCAAGCCAAAACCACTAAATTTCTCATGAGATCTCCTCTCCTTTATAAGTTGAATAGGATGTTTCTCCATGAGATCTCCTCTCCTTTTATAAGTTGAATAGGATAAGGTGAGGAGGTTAGGATGATCCCACTAAATCATGAAAGCGAGTAAGATCCAAACCATTCAGATGCCACCTCACCATGTAAGTTTCTCCCTCTAGAAGATTCGATAAAGTGCTCGTTTTTCCCACGTGTAAGCATTCTTGCACCCTGCCTATAGAGCAGTCTGTGAACTCCTCATGACCTAGCTATGATGCAGCCTATGAGAATCAGGCATTCTCGCACCCTAGCTATAATGAAGCCTGCGAACTTCCTTTTTTATAGGGTTTTTACAAAGGAAAATGCAACTTCTTTTCTCAGGAAAAGTTCTTCTCCCTTCCTTCTTCAGGAACTTAGGCCACTGACCCCTCTAAAGGAAACAAATAGGTTTACATCATTAACGGTCATAGGGATGACGAAAATAATGTGTAACATCCCTTCCAACACAGGTTTGTTAACTAGGTATTTTAATGCTGAATGATCAATACATAAATTGAAATGAGACCCTAACAGATAATGTCTAAATTTTTGTAAAGCGTAGATCATGTCTAAGCCTTCCTATTCCATCGTTGTGTAGTTGTACTCTTCTTGTGACAACTTCTGACTCGCAAAGTAGATAGGGTGATCCATAGCTCCATCTCTAGGTTGCATTAAGATAGCTCCTAAAGCAATTCCCAAAGCATCTACATGGATATGAAATTCCTTATCCCAATTTGGGAATATCAGGATCGGTGTTGTAATGAGCTTTTCCTTAAGTGTTGCAAATTCTTTATCACATTCGGGAGTCCATTGGAATGGTTCATCCCTTTTCAGGAGGTTTTCCAAAGGTGTAGTAATGTCAGCATATCTCCGAATGAACCTGCGATAGTAACCTGTATGTCCTAGTGTGGAGTGCAAATGTTTAATACTCGTAGTTGGCGTCATATGTGCAACTGCCGCAAATTTAGCTGGGTCTCCCAATACTCCTTCTCGACAGACTATATGTTCCAAAAAATTTCCATGTGGCACACAGAAGATACATTTCCTGAGGTTTAATGAGATCTGTAACTCTCGACATCTGTCAAATATATTGGTCCTTAAGAAGGCTATATATTGTCCAATCATCCATATAGAATTATATGAACTTGTGAATGAACTCTCTAAAGGTTGCTATCAAAATCCTAGAGAAAATTGTGGGGGCATTATTTAAACCAAATGGCATCACATTGTATGCAAAATATCCCCATTCGGTAATGAAAGTGGTTTTTCTCTTGTCCTCTTCAACAATCCTAACTTGATGGTATCCTGAAAATCCGTCTGTAAATGAGTATGCTTCCTTCCCCACAACCTATTCTAGGACCTCATCGGTAAAGGGTGTTGGGAAAGGGTCATGCACACAGGCAGAACTGAGGCTTTTGTAGTCCACACAGACTCTAATATCCTCAGTGTCTTTCTTTCTTTGAATAACTATCGGGCTGACCCATTCGGCTTCTTCTACCAGAGAAATGAGACCTGCTTCTAACATCTTATCAATCTCCTTCTTTACTTTCTCTTTTATTCTTGGGTTGAGATGATATGGCCTATGTCTAATAGGCTTGGATCCTGGTTTTAACTCAATCTTCATTTCTCCCATAACTCCTTTGATTCCCTTCAATTCTAATTTTTTTTTTTTGGGAACAAATATTTGTATTCCCGCAGTAAACTCTGTATTTCCTGATTGGTTTTCTCATCCTAGTAATCTCCCACCAAACCTATTCTGGGTTGCTCTTCTGTCCCTATATTGAGTTTCTGCAGTTTCAAAGGGTGACTGTAGGAATTATCGGTCTAGCTAGGTATGGTGTTTTGGATTTCTCTGTTCCCCTTGATCTCTTTGATGGCTAGGTTTCTCAGTTGTTCTAATTCATCTAGGCTTTCTGAAGCTTTGATAATATAATAGCATTCTATAGGATTTTCAATCAAGGGTAAGTGGAGTTTACTCTGAAGTTCATTAGTATGCTTGGGACACACTACAAATTCTAATCTGTTATCACTATTGGTTGTAAAAAGAAGTTCTTTAATATTTTGTAGAACTAGTTCAAGCTCGGGGTACTTACTTGTGAATGAGAAGTCTTTGCAAAATTGAGCTACCAGTATCTGCCAATCGCAGGTATGTTGTCTGGTTTCCTCATGTATAAACCAAGATTTTGGGATTGAGCCTAGAGAAAGGGGGAATACCTGAACCCAGAAGTGAGAGGGTATCTCCGTAGCCTGCCACTATGCCACACACTATTGAATGTGTATCCTAGGCTCCTATTCTCCACTGAACAGTTTCACGACATGGAGATTTGTCTACATTTCTAATTCTAACTGCTCCCTATTCCAAAACCTGTACTTGAGAGCTTGCTTCACCTCATCCCGAGTTCTGAGTGTAGCTTTATGAGTAGCCCACCATCTGACGGGGTTGTCCTAGAAGGCTATATCTAGTACCAATATTCTTTTATATTCTCCCACAGTTTCTTCCATATTCTGCAAAAAGTTGTCTAGATATGAGGTGCCATTGTATACTAGGTTTTCTCTAACTTTGGTTCCAACCCATCTGGTCATTATGATAGTTGCACATATTCTTGAGAATATTTCATGCAAACCTTGTTTCCAACTATCAAAATCCAATTCTAAATCTTTGTTTGCTGACTGTATACTTTTCTAGCTTACTGATCCATCCACAGTGGGGTTTATATAATCATTTCTTTTCCCAGCTATTACAGTGTACAACTGGTCTAGGTATTCTCCTTCCATATTATTGTCTGTTGGTTTTGTGTACCTGGGTCCTACATATTGATCCAAAGGTTGAACTACCTTGATTCCCTTAGCTTCAAAAGTCATTGTATCTTTCTTTAAGTTAATTACTACATAATTGTCGTAGGCCCAATCAATGCCAAGTAGCGCAGGGTAGGGGTCCTTATCTCCCATGATCTCAATGACTTCAAAGTTAGCCACTATTTTTACTCCTTCTACATCGATTTCCACATTCTCTAGTCTTCCTATGGGAAATATACAGTATTGGTTTTCCATTCTTAACTGAATTGGGGAATATATGAGTCTCAATTTTCCCAAGGCTTCCCAGGTCTTCTTGGGTAGAATGTTTACATCTGACCCTAGGTCTAACATGATGTCCTTGATTTTGAACTCATCTAACTGGGCTACCAGTTGAAATTATCCTATGGTTCTTACTTTTCTTCACTGCAATCTCTGAGTACTTTTCTTAGGAAGGTTAGCCCTTATCCTTTCTTTTGAGGTTTCTTTGTTCCCTAAGATTAGGTACAGTGCATTGTGCAACTTATCTGTTAGTTGATAATTCCACAGAATGTCAGAAAATAATTGAAACCAGAGGTCGACTGTGTTTTGAGGTTGCTCATGCTTTCTTGGTATGACTATAGAGTTTCTAGGTGCAGGGGGTGAAGTAGGGGCTTGCTCCATCTTAGGGTAACTAGTCGACTAGGGGGTGTTCTCTTGCAATTTATGACTAGGAATATTCTAGAATACTTCTATGGAATATTTAAAGAACAACTTTTTCTTTAGGGGGTCACATCTGTCTCCCTTTGGTTCTTCTTTCTGGATCTGAGGTAGATTATCAGCATCATCTCCTGTCTTCTCTCCTCCTCAAGTATCAATATTAAGGTTGGGAAATTGTCCCTTAGAAATCCTCTTGATCTCTGAACTGATGAGGTTAGTAACTCTTTGCCGCACTCTATCTTCCCACTTTGAAATGATCTCTGGGCAGTATTCAGTTGCGTGTCCGTTGGTTTTGCAGTGAGAGCACCATGGTCACCTTGGATGAGGACAATCTCTAGACAAGTTACCTTGTTCATCATAGTTGTAGCATCTTCTTGGTCCTCTTCTCCCAGTTCTCCCTCCTCTGAAGTCTCCTCTAGCTCCACCTCCTTGCCCTCTTCCTGGTCCCTGCGAGTTTTCATTCACCCTGAATGTTGTTCGGTCTAGCCTGTACGCAAGAGCATCCAACTCTCTACATTGATTGGTAGTATGCATAGTGGATGTGTAGAAACTTCTGCATGATGGGGCACTATATTGGTCCATGCCCATGGATTCGACAGATCTCACAATATTCCACTGTTGGTGCTTCTTGTCCTCCTAGGAAAGCATGATATGGGGTGGGGTGATGGAATGGTGGGTTTGTCGATACTTGTGCAACTCCTCCTATAGGTCCTACTGGGGTTACCATGAGGTTCTAAGGAGGTCCCATTCCCCTCATTCACGGAAATTTGGTCGCCAAATGACCTTCCGTATAGCATCCCGTGCACCAAACCTGTGGTCGTCCTAGTCTAGGTATTGTCAGCTCCTGAATATTTTCTGTAAGTGCCAATATATGCCCTTATAGTTGTGGTAGATTCACATATCTTGATGGTTGGGTTACCCTCAAACTCCCAGGGTATCCTTCCATGGCTTCAATCTTCATATATTGTTGTAAGGCGCCTGTTAATGTGGCTATTCGTTGTTTCATTAGCAGGATCCAAGTCAGAGGCAACAACCCCTGAATGTACCACTCCCTTTGATGTTATTCATGGATTGGATGTAACAACCTCCCTATGGAATCTTTGAACTTCTGGCTGTACTCCCAGGTTGATTCGCCTTCCCTCTACTGGATCTCGCACAACTCAGACATAGCCTGTTGTTTTGACTGAGGTAGTTTAAACTCTGCTATGAACCTCATCCGTACCTGGTCAAATGTGAACGCTTGACCTTGCGTCCCTGGAACTCTTGGTTCAATGATATTCATGTACCTTTTGAGAGTGTGACCTCTCAAGGTAATCTGGAACTTGACCATCTTATTTTCATTCGAAGTCCCTCTGGATCTCCAAATTGCTTCACATAAGAACCAATGTTGTTCAACGTCTTTGTCTCCCTTACCCCAAAATTATAGGTATCGAGCAATCGAACCTCCCACATGGATGGCCATTGTTGATCCTGTTGTTCGTATCAATATGAACCCTAACGGTCCTACTTGCGATCTACCAGGGGATCCTAATATCCTCCCCGTACTCGCACTTCCTAGTTGTGATTGGTTAGCTAATTGTACTGGAACATAACTTGCATGAGAAGGTAGTGTCGAACTTACTTCTTGTATAGAAGGCACTTGGGGTATGGGTGTTTCGGGGCTGGCACCATTGGCTTCAAGGCAGTTTTCTTTGATTTGGGGGTCTCATTAGCTTCCACTGGAACGATCTCTTCGGCTGGATCCCCGATTTCTCCTATTATCGGGGCCAAATCTTCTCTTTATCTTCCAAGATTCATACTGGATTCCTCCTCTCTTACATCTGTGCTTTCTCCTTCTTGTCCCGCCTCTTGGGGACTTCTTTCTCTCTTTGCTTCTCTTTCATTTAATCTTTGACTGGCTAGTTGTTCCTGTCTTCTCATCCTCTGTAGTTCTTCCATCTGTCTTTCCTCAATTTCTTCCGATCCTCCTTTCCTCAACTTTTTAGATTGTCTTACAACTTTCTTGATCTTGTTGTGCTACCACTTCTCAAATATGGAAGCTCTCTTCAAGGCCCTCTCATCTCTTGAGTCCATTTATTTCTATTTTTCCCCCATTTTTCAAAGAAACCTTCCCCTTCTCATGCCATGGCCCTCACCCCGTCTTGTCCTACCCCAAGTGAGGGTGTTTACGCTGCCATATCGGTTAGGGACATAATTAACATCCCTTCATCCACCAAGAAAGCCTTAATCCACAAGGGAATATCTCTTAACAGTATTCCCCTTGTGCATTTCTTGAAAATTTCCTCTGCCCATGAGAAAGACTGGTGGTTCTTAGCTGCAAATTCGATTATGTATCCTTCTATCATGGTGCTAACCTAGAAATCCATAGCTCGTGTGACTGGGAAATCCAGCCTGTGGAGCATTGCTAACTTGTCGGTATCCCACACACATATCTTCTTGATCTGACCTTGGAACTATAGATCTTCTTGGAGTCTCTTGATCCAGTGGAAAAATTCTTCCGGGAATTTAACCTAGAAAATCTCGTACTGGTGACTTGATCTTTATGAGTAAAAGATTGCTTCCCTAGTAGTTCCCACTGATTTTCTTCTTAGTTCCTATTATTTCCATATGAATGCATCATAGTTTCTTTCCCACCATTGATTGATGCTAGATCTATGGATCGATGGTAGCATTCTTCCTACAGTTTCCCTTTTAATATGGGTCCCAACAACAAAACCATTTTGTTGGCGCGAATTTGATCAGACCAGGGTCCTTCTCAGGTTACCAACAAAAGGCACTGTGTAGTCTAGAGCACTGGAATTTTCATCTCCTCCGAAGAGAAGAAGTCTCACCTGAAGTGTTGCTGAGACAGATAGATAGGGAAGGGTAGGAAAAATACTAAAGAGGATCCATAGATCGTTCGAAACTCATTCTTGTTCTTGTGCAAGAGACAACATCAGATCTGAAACATCTAACCGCAAGAATCGAACCTACTTACGTTATGAACAATGATTAAACATAGAACCATCAAAGATAACTCATTAACCATAAAGGAACAATGCAATGCATAAGTAAACATACAAAGACACATCATATTTTGAAAATTTGGTTCTCCTTCATATTATGTCCAGGGTCTTTCCTTCATTACAGACTCAGACTTCATATTATGTCCGTATTCCTTCATTGCTGCATCAGATTTACATAGAAAGGTTTAGTATAGACTCTGGATTGTCTCTTACAACAAGTTTCAAAAACTAATCCCAAACCCTTGGGAAACTCTGATAGACATGACTCAAACAAAATCTAATCCCAAACCCTTGGGAGATTCTGATAGACATGACTCAACAAAAATCTAATCCAACCAATGAACTGAATAAAAAACCACAACAACACCAACTCTTTTACAATTATATTCAACCCTATATATAGCTGGGTTGTGTCTTCCTTCTCAGCTTGCTCGATTTCTTGTTTTGTTGCAACCGTTTGTTTCTTAGATGGTGTTGCGCTAACTTCCCTAACTATTTTCTCTTTCTCTTTCTCCCATCCTCTGATGAAGTTTGTGAAACTCGTGCTTAGTCAAAACTTTCACAATTTCTTCCCAAAAATGAAGGGCCCAACAAGTGATGATGAACCATGTCAAATTGTTGGAATGGGTAAGGTAAAAATAAAGAAAAAGAAATGAAACCAATGGTTACTGAAAGAAGTGAGACATATACCATATCCGATAAGAAATGTAATTTCAACAGGGCAGTTGGAAAGTGAAGGTTGTATATCTATATTGATAGATAATGCATGGAAGGTCACTAAAGGATCATTGGTAATGGAAAAAGGGGAGAAGGTAGGTACATTGTATTTATGTACTATTAATGTTGACTCTTCTATCTCTTTAGCTTCTACATGAGTGGATGTAACACTGTGGAATCATAGGCTTGGACACATGAGTGAGAAGGGTATGCAGATACTTCAAAAAATTAATTTGTTTCCAGATCTTAAACAAGTTGATTTGGATTTCTGTGAGCATTGTGTTTATGAAAAACAAAAGCAAGTCAAATTTCTCAGAGTCAGAAAAGAAAAGAAGAGTGAAAAGTTGGTGCTTGTGCATACAGATGTATGGGGACCAACTTAGGTATCATCTTTTGGTGGATCTCATTATTATGTTACTTTTGTTGATGATACAACTAGAAAAGCTTGGGTTTATTGCATTCGACAAAAATATGATGTTTTAGATATTTTTAAGAAATGGAAAGCTTTGGTTGAGAATGAGACAAGAAAGAGGTTGAAGTGTCTCAGATAAAACAATGGAGGTGAACATTTCGGCAAGGAGTTTGATGATTATTGTTCATACCATGGGATTTGTAGAGAGAATATAGTTCGAGTAACACCACAAGAAAATTGTGTGTCAGAAAGGATGGACAGGACAATCATGGAACGTACAAAGAGTATGAGATTGAATGTCGGGTTTCCCTTACAGTTACGGGAAGATGTTGTAGATATCGTTGTTTCCTTAATAAACAAAGTACATTCAAGATCTTTGGATGATGACATTCCAGAGGAGGCATGGATAGGTAAAAAGGCAAAATATTCATTTCTGAAGACTTTTGGTTGTGAAGCATTTGTCCATATTGATAAAGAAAATATAACAAATCTTGAAGAAAAATCCAAGAAGTGTACCTTTATTGGATACAATGTTAATGGTTTTTGTTATCTCTTATAGGATTATGAAAATAAAAAAATCATTAGGAGTAGATATTCCATATTCAATGAGAAGGTCATGTACAAATATTAGTCACAAGTAAAGAAACATGAAAAAGAAAAACCAGAATTCACAGTGCTTGATGAGATCACTGAAAAATAAATTCCAAAGTTACTAGAAAATCAAAATGTACAACAACAGGAGAAATGGGTACCTTAAAATCCTGAAAGTGTTGTTAGAAGATATATCGGGTTAAGTAGACCCCTTGAACGATACTCTCCTTCATTGTATTATTTATTGTTGACTAATTCTAGTGAACCAAAAAGTTACGAAGAGGAAATGTAGGTAAACACTAAAAAGAAGTGGGAGCAAGGAATGGAAGAGGAAATGGATTCCTTGGTAAATAACCAGACTTGGGACTTGGTTGAGTTTCCTGTAGGAAAAATAGCATTGAAGAATAAATGTGTTTACAGGTTGAAGGAAGAATATGGAGGTAGAATGTGGTACAAGGATAGACTTGTTGGAAATGGTTTTGCACAAAAGAAATGTATATATTTTGATGAAATATTTTCTCCTGTTGTTAAAATGACTTCAATTAGGACTATTTTAAGTCTTGTGGCAATAGAATGTTTTCATCCTGAATAGTTAGGTATAAAAAAACTTTTCTCCATGGGGATTTGGAGGAAGATATTTATATGCAACAACCACATGGGTATGAGGTCAAAGGAAAGGATAATTTTGTATGCATGTTGAAGAAGAGTTTGTATGGCCTAAAGCAAGCTCCAAGGCAGTGGTATTTGAAGTTTGAAAGGCTTATGACAGAACAAGGTTATAATAGATGTCATTATGATCATTGTTTTTATTTTAAAAGGATAGAAAGTGGAAGCCATATTACCTTTCTATTGTATGCAGATGACATGCTTGTTGCATGGTCTAACATGCAGGATATACATGTGCTCAAAAAGAAATTAGTTAATTCATTTGTGATGAAGGATTTGGGTGCTACAAAGAAAATCTTTAGTATGAGAATAACAAGAGACAAGAAAAATCACAAATTGACATTGTCTCAGGGTGAGTACATAGAGAAGGTGTTGGAGAGGTTTAAAATGAAGAATGAAAAACCAGTTAGTACACCTTTGGCAAACCATTTCAAATTAACCAAGGAAATGTGTCCCAAGACATAGGAGTAGATAGAATACATGTCCAGGGTCCCTTATTCATTAGCAGTTGACAACTTGATATATGTTATGGTGTGCACAAGACCAAATATTACACATGGAATGGGAGTTGTGAGAAGGTATATGAACAATCCAGGTAAATAAAATTGGGAGGAAGTAAAGTGGATTCTCAGGTATTTGAGAGGTACCAATACTCATCCATTATGGTTTGGAGGTTCAGACATTGTTCTACATGGATATGTTGATTTAGATATGGAAGGTGATAAATATAGCAGGAGGAGCACCACAAGGTATTTTTTTATTTTAGGTGGGACAAAATTAAGTTGGATTTCAAAACTGCAAACGATTGTTTCACTTTCAATAACGGAAGCATAGTATGTTATTGGTATAGAGGCTAGTAAAGAGATGATTTTGTTATAGGGGTTTATGGAGGAATTGGGAAAGAATCAGGAGAATAGCATGTTGTACTGTGATAGCGAGAGTGCCATTCATCTTGCAAAGAATTCATCCTTACATTCTAAGACTAAGAATATATAGCTCAGGTACCATTTCATATGATCCATCTTGGAAGATGGAAAATTAAAGTTGGAAAAGATACATACTAGCTAGAATATTGTAGACATGTTAACAAAGGTAGTAACCAGGGAGAAACTGAGTTCTTGCTCAATTTTAGCTTATCTTCAATCATGAAGGTGAAGATGAGAAATTTTCTAAGTCCAAGGTGGATCATAGTCTATCAGGTACATCAACAATGGAGTTTCTATGATCAGTCTCCAAGTGGGAGATTATTGGTTTTGGAGCTTGATTATCTTCCTTTTTTCTATGCAGGTATTCCTATCTCATTTCTATCAAGGTTTCAAGGGTTGGCCATTGAATGAAGGGGGTCTGGGGGGGGACCTACCCCCTTGGGTAGGGGGCATGGGGGTTAGTGGACCCCCAAGGAATTTTTTTTGGGAAAATTTCCTTGTAAAATATTGTAATTTTGCAATCAATCTGGACCATTGATTATAATGTCATAGATATGACGATAGAAGTTATGTTAAGAGTTTTTTCCCTAGAAGGAAACCCTCTTTCCTTGAGGGAATTGTATTGTGGTTGTGCATGTGAGTGAATAATGTATTCTAAGAGAGGATACTGTGAGAGAAAGAAGAAGAAGTTACAATGGGTGTGATGTAGGTTTTATTCCTTCATTTTGATGGATAATAAAAAGGAATAAATTGACAATTTCTCTGATGGACGTATCCCACATTGGGTGAACCATGTATATATATGTCTCTATTATATTGTGTATCTTATGTGTTTTATTTACACATTTTTTATCGGAAAAATTGGTAAGTGCAGACACAAACTGATTTCCCTAACTTCAACAAGAAATTAGAACAAAACATAGCAGAATACAAGCTTCTCCTTAGATTTCATTGTGATATAAACTAGTTTGAAGATGGATAAATGACATAATGTTTAAATTTCATTTGATCCTTGATAGCGTCGTCCTTTCTCCATCCTTATAATTGTTGGATATTGAACCTGTTAAGAGACACAAGCCAACAAAGAAATAGAGAAACGATATATATTCCAAGGAAATCTATGTATAAGATAAAGGAGTTATACAATAAAAATGAAGACACTTTTATAGGGAAGAAATGTATTGCCGCATTATATTGATGAAAGTGGAGAATACAAACTGTGCCTTGATGTTGAAAGTTCCCTTCCAATGGTCCTTTTCCTCAACACACACACCTTTTCTCCAATGCTTTTGATGAAGAGTGTTCACAACCTGACTTGGAAAGCTAAAGCCAAGCTATCACAAGTACAATCTTCAACAAAATTCTTCATGCATAATCCAACCTAGCCTTTCCCAAGAAAGATCCCTCTTTTTATAGGGTGAAGAGGGATGCATGAAGAGATTAGGATGATCCCACTAAATTAGATAAGCGAGTAAGATCCAAACCAATAGGAGGCCACCTCATCCTCTTGAAGCTTCCATGATAGAACTTTCGAGAATTTCACGTTTTTCCTTTGTTTGAGCATCGTCGCACCCTAAACATAGGAAGCCTGTGATGACGTTGCAACCCACTGTGGTGAAGCATGTGACGATCAAGCATCATCTCACCCTAAAAATTTGGCAAGGCACGATGATCTTCTTTGGTAGGGTTTTTAAGAAAAGAAAGATGATTCAATTTCCGAGGGAGAAAGTCTCATTTATTCAGTAGCTTTAGGGAACAGAGAAGTAAGAAATACACATATCATCAGTGATCACAGGGGTGACCAAAATAATCTGTAACATAATTACCCCCAAAGTATGAAGTTGGAACATGTGACAACTGAAATACTTTGTAGAATGTGTGTGTCGAGAACAAGGTGTACAATGGTCAGAAACCTACCAACAAACAAGCATCTGCATAATAATAAGATACCATTTAATGAGGTAGGCATTCCCATACTTAGACTACAAGTGACCCTAAGAATAAGTGTCAATTAATTCATGGACACCAATGATACACTGTGGATCCATGCCATCATGATTCAACATAGCCATGAGAAGTACACTGTGGATCTATGCTATAATGACTCAAATTAGGACATAGACATGAGAAATACATGGTGGATCTATGCGTCAATACAAAATTACGAATACTCCATTGCAACCTAGACCTATATGGTGATATCCAAGGTCTTCATTTACATAATTCTGAAGTACAAATATATCCATGTGATTACAGGTGTCGGATTTGAACATGGTAGAAACCACTTGATTACCGGTCATTGATGAATGCCATTAACAAGTGAGAGGGAAATCACCATTGATGTCAATGATACCCAAGGTAATCTAGTACAATCCATCAAATGCGAATTAATAAGCTGCAGTCAAACACTCGATGGAATTTTCCAATCAGGGGTCAATGATGTGAACCCACTCTCAAAAATGAGGAAACATGTCATTGATGCATGCATGTTCCAAGGTACTAAATGATTTGTAAGTCCAATTATTGGATAATGTGTTGAATTTGACAGGAAAACACTCGTCACGGGAGGGCCTTAATGTATCCCCCATCAATGACATGAAATATGTAACATATTTGAAGTAGATCAAAGTATAAAGTGATTCAGAACTGACTCAGGGAAGGCCAACATGGTAAAGTTTGAGGAATGCAGATGGCTGACTCGATAGAAGGCTTGTATAGGTTGAACTTCTCTTGAACATATGAACGAAATGAAATTTGTCTTGGCAGCATTGACTCAAGGAGGACCCAACATAAAGAATTGTGGATGATCAAACGAGAGATAAATGGAATTCCCAACCCATATACAATAATGAAGAGGGGTGTCATGTTCAAGAGTGACTTATTGCCACTAACACAGATACAGATATACATTTCTTTCCCAATTTCCCCCCACCATTTCTTGCGAGTACCTCTTTATTTTTACACAAGCTTGAGGAGGATAAAATATGCTTGAAATATAAGCTCATCCTTCGGACAAGTCCCTTGGATTATTTTTAACGAACCCTATGAAGGAGTGGCTCGGTCCCATATGGGCCTTTCGATGCTTGTTTTATGAGTCCAAAGAAAGAAAACTCAGGGGTTTTTCATGTTTAGAGAGTCTGAAAAACACTTAACGAAAACTCCAAAATATCCTTTTTCATAAATTAGTCTGATGAGACTGAACAAGAGATAATCTACCGCTCATCAAACATTTTCTTCAGATAATTTTACGAGCATGAACAAAACAAGGTCGCTCGACTATATTTTCATGTTTAGAGAGTCTGAAAAGATCTTAAAGAGGACTCTAGGGGGGTTCCTTTTTTGTGTTTCCATTATGAGTCCGAAAAAGTGATAAAAGTCTAGTCGATTGCATTCTCATATTTTTACGAGCGTGAGAAAGAATAAAGGCCATGCTCGACACATTTTACTGAAAAAGCCTAAAATCCTATATACATCATAAAAACACGTAAAAATGACCAAAAAGGAGTGATCCATATCAAAAGTCCAGTTTCCAAATGCCTATCCTACAATATTGACACTTTGAAAAGTTCATTAGGTTTTTGACATAGGTGGAAATATTTAAAAAATAATATAATTTTAAATTAAAATGGTAAAAATAAGTTAAATAGGTCAAAACAAATTCATTTTACCATTTCATTTGTATTTTCACCAAAATAGTGCACAAAACCCTCTTTTTCCTCCGATCTTCAAGTGACGATTCTGGAGTGCTCCATTGATGATTTATTGAGCCGTTTCCATGAGGTAGGTTCTCTTCCTCCCCTCTCCCTTCTTATAGTAAATTTTTTCAATTTTAATGGTTAAATTTTGAGTTTATGGACAAATTTTCAAGGGAGAGTGCGCTTCCATATTGTCGTAGGATCTCCATATAGGGAACTGCAACAATATAGGATTGTCGCAAGGGTTATATAGTTGGGGTGCGATGATGCCTCACTTTGGTAAATTTGGCCGCTGCGACGACAACAAATAAAAAAATAACAAGAGAGAGAAAGATATAGGAAAACTCCCAAATTTGGAGTTTTGATGAACTAATTCATTTTTTACTGTTGTTTGGTAGACTTTCCATCAGTCATAATGCTCGAATGGAGGGAAAGAGAGAATGAATAGGAATATTACATTGTCAGGAATGATCCCAACACCATCATGGCACTCTGAGAGTGTGGCTTGCTAAAGTTTTTCAAAGTGCAGGGCATGAGGGCCCAATTGGTTCTATTGGAGCACTTAGTCCAAATGTGGGACATAAACGAAAAAGCCTTTCATGTTAGGGTTCATACACTCACTCTAGAGATTGAGGATATCTATTTTTTGATTGGATTATATCATCATGGATCTCATGTGTCACTATTGGGAAGCAAACGAGGAGGTGAACCTATGGATTATTATGTAGCACATCACTGTGGTCGCCAATTTTTTTATTGAACAAATCGGCAAGTGAAGACACAAACTGATCTCCCTAACTTCAACAAGAAATTAGAACAAAACATATAATAATACACGCTTCGCCTTATATTTCATTGTGAAATAAACTAGTTTGAAGAGGGATAAATGACATACTGTTTAAACATCGTTTTCTCCTTGCTAGCGTCATCCTTGCTCCATCCTTAGACTTGTGGGATATTGAACCTGTTAAGAGACACAAGCCAACAAAGAAAGAGATCAATGATATATATATTCCAAGGAAATCTATGTATACTATCAAGGAGTTATACAATAAAAATGAAGCCACTTTTATAGGGAAGAAATGCATTGCCTCATTATATTGATGAAAGTGGAGAATACAACATATGCCTTGATGTTGCAAGGTCCCTTCCAATGGTAATTTTCCTCAACACACACCTTTGCTCCAATTATTTTGATGAAGAGTACTCACAACCTGACTTGGAATGCTAAAGCCAAGCTATCACAAGTACAATCTTCAACAAAATTCTTCATGCATAAGCCAACCTATCCTTTCCCAAGAGAGATCCCTCTTTTTATAGGGTGAAGAGGGATGGATGAAGATATTAGGATGATCCCACTAAATCATATAAGTGATTAATATCCAAACCGATCGGAGGCCACCTCATCCTCTCGAATATTCCATTCTAGAAATTTCGAGAATTTCACCTTTTTCCTTTGTTTGAGAATCATTGCACCCTGAGCACAGGTAGCCTATGACGAAGTCACAACCCACTGTGGTGCAACATGCGACGATCAAACATTGTTGCATCGTAAACATTTGGCAAGGTGCGACAATCTTCTTTGGTACGATTTTTAAGAAAATAAAGATGATTCAATTTCCCAAGGAGAAAGTATCATTTCTTCAGTAGATTTAGGGAAGAGAGAATTAAGCCATACACATCTCATCGATGATCACAGGGGTGACCAAAATAATTTGTAACAAAATTTGTTTTATTTTATTTCTCTGCGATCCTCTTTTTCTAACATGATCTACTTTGTCAATTTCTCAAATTCCCTTGATATAATGGTCATAACTCCTAGAATATCTTGAATTAATGTTGTCGTAACAATGACATAAGATCGAAAATTTCATCACTAGAAGTACTTTGACAAAATTCCAACAATAATTGTTGTGCTACAATGAAATAGGCCATTAGTGCCTATTTTAGTGCTATATTTTAGTGTGTTTGATTTTCAATTTGGAATTATAATTGATTCTAAATTTAATGTTACTCAACATTTATAATTAGTGTTGGCTAGAGTTATAATTTAGAATTAGTGTTGGCATTTAGTTTTGCACCTATTTTTGTATCGACTTTAACATCAACTATGACTTGTTCTCCTACTTTATAGCCAAACATTGTAATAGTTGTTGCACTAAATTTAAATATTAATATTTTTCTTCTAATTTAATGTCTAATATAACATTAAATTTTCCTTCCACTATAGCTTCCATTTTCGCACTGCATTTTTATTCCACATTGGCATTGATTTTTTCTTCCACTTTGGTTTTTAGTTTTGTTTCCATTTTAGCATAAATTATTATTTCCACTTTAGTGACACATTTTGATTACATTGTGGTGCCAACATTTGAATCAAATTTAACACATATTTTTTCTTCCATTTTAGCACTGATATTTTCTTCCACTTTAGCACCAATACTTGCATTCACTACAACATATTATTTGACACTAGGTTTTTCTTCCTTTACAACTTCCACTTTAGCATCAAGTTTGAATTCCACTTCAACCTCTATTTTTGCACCATTCTAATCTCCACTTAGTGCAACCTTTATTATATTAATTTTATTTATTTCAACTAATTTAATGACACTTATCATAGTTCTTAAATAAAATATATTAATATTAAAAAAATATTGTAATTCAAATTTATATCATAATAGTTATTAATAAATTTAAGGCAAATGGGCATCATCTATCCAAACAAAAATAAAATGTACATCCACACAAAAAACTCATATATTATAAACAAGGAAAACCAATAACATATCATCATTTGTAGTAATTCTCCATAAAAAAGAATAAAAAACTTCCAATATATATAAACACAGTAATGTCAATAACATCATTAATTATTAAAAGTGAAAAATATAATGTAAAATATATCATTAGATCATCATGTCATAGACAAAGTTATATAAAAGTTAAAAAATAAGTCATGTGTGTGTGTGTGTGTGTGTGAGAGAGAGAGAGAGAGAGAGAGAGAATATCATAATAAACAAGTTTTATGATCTCCATATGTTAAGCCCTAATATTGGCTCATTACCCCTTAATTGGGGCATATTATATTAGTAATGTTATTTTATTTATGTTGGCTTTAGGCCATTAGTTGTAATTATACTTTCTAGTCTCCTATATATACCAAGGAGACATTTTCATTTTGAATCATCTTGTACTTGAACATTTAAGTGGGGTAAAAGGAGGTTGTCCCCTCGAAGAGGCTTATTATCTGAAATTATCTCTTTTTCAAGGCGTTGAGTACTTTTCTATTATCTGTATTTATCTCTTTTTGAAGGCGTTGTGTACTTTTTCTAAGGTTTTTCATGCTATATTGACATTTGGTTCATAACATATGGTGCATCAAAGCTCAAGGTTTTTGGGGTTTCGCTGCTACATCCTGAGACACACCCTTGGCATTTTCACTATAACTTTTTTCACAATGTTTTGTGGCGAACAACTTGAGGATATTTAGTAGACGGATTAAGGTACGTTTTTTTTAAAATTTCAGCTCCTGAGGTTTTATAATTTCGGAGATACAACATTTTCAAGATAGGGTTTTGGAATCATCCGAATTGAGTCATTGTAGAATTTCGCTATAAAACTTTTTTGTAACGTTTCGTAATCAACTAAGTGGAGGATATTTATAGAAATTAGTAAGGTATCTATGGTAAAATTTTAGCTCGGGTCATCTTAAATTTTGTAGATACACCTGCAAGATAGGGTATCCGACTAGTCCCATTGACTAGTCTCAAGAAGGTGTTCCGTAAAGCAATCCTCAACTCTTCCTCTAGATTATCCAAATTGAGTGGGACTAGTTCTCATTGGATTCAGATGTACCGTAGTATTCCTGGTATGAGTTTTGTAATTTTATATCAATTATTTCCAGCGTAGAATTTCATACAAGTGAGATCTTCAGAAAGGCCAAAAATCGGCAAGTTGTGGGGAAGTTACCATAAATTCCATTTGTCACATCCAATTTTGATCATACATGTGGAATTTTAGAGAATAAATATCATAGAACCACATAAAATAAATTTTCATACCCAGAAGGGTCAAAACTTAGGGATATACAACAAAAGAAATATTGTTAGAAGAACCACCTTAAAAATCAAGGTTCAAAAGTGATACTTAGCCAACATGCCACCGTGTGAACTCTACAATCTCGCAAATAAGCCTCCGTGAAAATCCCATTTGGACTCTTAATGAAGGTGAAGAAATGTAGGGACATAAATGAACTACAAAAGCAGATGTATTCAATGAGGCTTATTTGGATACTAAGATAGATTCAATGGAAGCTGGTTGGATACTAAGATGGATCTGAATGGAAGCTAAGTTGGATACTAAGATGGATGAAGCCTAAAAGGGAGATCATGAAGTATTGAAAAATTTTGTAAATGTTCAGGAAGACCTGAAAGTGAAAATTCATCTCATGAAATTCAAGCGATTTTTATGCATTTACAAGGAGGGTTAATCAAGAATGGAGAAATCTTCAGAACTTGGTTTGAAGCATCCAACCACACCCTAAGATTGATATGAGGGAAGTTTGATTTGGCAAAGACCCAATCACATGGATACTAGATGGAGCAATTTCGATCTCCATAATGTGCCACAAGGCAAAATAATTGCTTCTTTATATTTAGAACTCCAACTAATTTGTATGAGACGATGCTCACCCTTCACAAATCACCACTTTGGACAATTTTCATAGAATAACGATAGCACACTCATGAGGATACAAGGAGCAATACCTCTTTAGGCAATTGATAAATATCAAGTAAAAAGATTCAGTTACAGAGAACATTGAGAAACTCCAAAGATTGAATATGTGTATAACCCATATTCCAGATGAGCACTTTGATTGATTGATGTATTCATAGGGAACTTTAAAGGATAACATTCAACATGAGGTTCTCTTGAAACCCAAATCATTTGAGAATGCATTTAAGGTGGCAAGAAATGTTGAGTAAAATATGGCTATGGCTAATACTAGGAAGGACCAATCCCAACATCTATAGAGAGAATAACGTTCTTTCTTCTAAAACACATCAACCTACAAGGTTGACACCAACAATTGAGTAAAAGAAAAGAAAAAGGTTTATACTTTAATTATGACAACAAGTACGTTAGTGACATAAATGTGATGCTAAGAAATTATTCTATGATTGTGAAGAGAAGAAGAACAAGAGTAAGAACTATCTCAAGATGAAAACTTAGAAACAAATTCTCATCTAAAGAGTTGACCCCATGATATCGTGTAATGCATTGGCTGGAATTAGCACCCTCAAACCCTCAAGATCAAGGATACATCAAAAGAAAAAGGTAATAGTCCCAATTCATTCTGGCAGTACTCATACTCTCATTCTAATTATGTAAATTAGCCAAAGATCTCTGTACTCTTCGTATATCCAATCATAGTTTCAAGTAATGATTGCGATGGAGGAACTATCAATTGTAAGAAAATGCAATAAGATCAATCTTACCATGGGGAATATGCGTAATGAATAGTCCAATGATTAGTATACACGTATCTGTGGTATATGTTGTACTGGGAATCCAATGGCTACAATCATTAGAATAGTGGTTTTTAATTTTCAAGAACTTTCATGAAATTTTCATTGGAAGGAAGCAAAATTGAGTTAAGAGGTAATTGGCCAAGGAAAAACTCCAGGAGTAGATCGCAATCCAATAGAATGACAAAAAATTATTGAAAAGGGCATCATAATGCTATTGCACAACTATGCTCACTAGATGTTCAAACATCTAAGCCATCTATTCCTCAAGATCTCCAAAGAATCAATACTGATGTTGGCCCCAAAGTATCAAGGAGTATGTTCCAGTATTCCTTCCACCCACTCAAATCATGATCATGAAATTCACCCAATTCCCTCGGGAGTGTTCTCCTAACATTAGACCATACAGATACCCCTTTACTCTAAAAAGAGTGAAATTGAGTGCATGGTTGAAGAAAGGTTAGAGGGTGACATTATTAGACCTGCACAAAAGTTCTTACTCGCACCAGTTGGTAATGGTATTCAAGAAAAGATAACTCATGCATGCATAAAGTCCAGACATAGAGAGTCAACAAGATCACTATTAAGGATAAGTTTCCTATCTCGCCATTGATGAATTGTTAGATGAACTACATGGAGAAATCTATTTCACAAAATTGATCTTCGCTCAAATGGTGATCATCATATCGTATCGAAGGGAAGAAGATATCCCAAAACATCATTCAACTCATGAAGGCCATTATGAATTTTGTCATAGCCTTTGGCCTTACAAATGCACCTTCCACATTCCATGGTTGATGAATTCCATTTTCAGTCCTTCCTTCAAAAAAAATTTGAAAGTTTTCTAGTATTTTGACGATATACCAATCTATAGAAAGTCTCTGGAGGATCATGCAAGTCATGTTGACAAGCAGATACAACTACTAAAGGAGCAACAACTATATGCCAAGCCATCCAAATGTTTCTTTGGAGTAAAGGAGGTAGAGTATTTTTTGGGTCATATTGTATCTCATGATATGTCATAGACCCTAACAAGATTAAGGCCATGATGGACCTGACGCATTCCCAAAACATTAAAGAATATTAGAGGATTTTGGTTTTGATGTGTTACCACCGCAAGTTTGTTCGTAACTATGGAAGAATAGGAACACCTTTAACAACACTAACTAAGAAGGATGCATTTTCATGGACCTTGAGGTAACCAAATCTTTACTTAAAGAGGTTTGTAAAGCTCTTGTCTTGACAACTCCAAACTCACAAAAACCTTTATTGTGAAATGTGATGCCTGGGAAATGGAATCATGTTGTCCTAATGCAAGAAGGAAGGCCTCCAATTGAAAGTTGACCACTCAAGGGAAAGGATCTACACAAACCCATTTATGAGAAATAAATGATGGCAATACTACATGCATTGAAGAAATGGTATCCTTACTCCACAGGGTGGCACTTCAAGGTCAAAACAAATCATGATATTCTTAAATACTTGTTGGAGCAAAGACTATCTCTCAAGAACAAAAAAAAATGGTAACCAAGATATTCGGTTATAATTTTGAAATCGTCTAAAAAAAGGGAAGAAAAATGTTGTGGAAGATGCACTCCTCAAGAAAAGGATGAAGATGTTGAGGTCTCTATGCTATCTCTCATCATCCAACCCGATTGATAATAGGCCAAAGGGATGAATGGAAGAATGATGAAAAGCGTAGTTCCTCTCCTCTCATTCCGCAAAGCAAGTTGTACAGATTCCGCTGCATCGATAACTATTTTCACATGGAAAAATGATTCACTATGGTACAAAGACCGTTTATATTTTTAAGAACTCCCAACCTCAAACAAAAGCAGTACTATTGGAATTGGCAATAACCTCCTCGAAAGTAGGAGGGCACTCGAGTTCTTTGAAAACCTACCATAGAGTCAAGAAGGATTTTTTTTTTTTGGGATGGCCTTGAACCTGATGTTCAGCCTAGGAAGAATGTTTGGTTTTCCAACAAAATAAGGTGGAAACAATTAAGACCCCAGCTCTTTTACAACCATTATCCATTCCTAGTCAATATTAGAGGAGGTTTCCATGGATTTCATCACATTGTTACCAAAAGTCCTAAGGAAAGAGTGTCATCATGGTGATTTTGATAGATCACCAAGTACACACACTTTTGCACTCTCTCATCCCTTCAGTTATGTACAATAAGCACCGCGATTCATGGAGACAATTCAAAATCTACGGCGAACCCAAAGATTATTGTGGGTGACAGAGATCCCATCTTCAATCGACATTTTTGGACAAAATTATTTTCTTCTTGTTTGGTACTCAATTGGCTCATAGCTCATCCTTATCATCCCTAATCTGATGGACAACCGAGATAGTGAACAAATGTTTGAAGGCTACCTTCGTTGCTTTGTCTCTAATAAACAAAACACAATGGTTCAAATGAGCCCACCCCATGTATGGTGGCATAACACTTCCTTCACACCGCAACAAAAATGACACCATTTATGGCACTTTTATGGATACCACCTCCTTCCATCACTTCATCTAAAAAGAAAATCTAAGGTTCAAGTAGTGGAATAACACATCGAGAATCAAAAATAAGTTCTCCAAATATTAAAGGGACAACCCCGCCCATGGCAATGTAATCAAGGAAAAGAACAAGCAGACAACATCGATTGAAAGAAGTTTTGTGCTAGGATTGGGTATTTTTAAGACTACAACCATACAAATAGATGTCCCCAAGCAAGCCAATAAGGATAATACCAAAGGGCCTACATGGACCTTATATGTGTTACAAAAATATTGGTACCATGGCATACAATTGGAGTTGCCCATCTATACACCCATTTTTCCATGTTTCCATGATTAAAGAAGGTTATGTTATAAGATCCTTACCAAAACTATATTGCTAGAACTTGATGAGGAAGGAAAATCATATTGGAGCCCAAATCCATCACTAATAATAAGAATTCCCAAATGAGGAATAGATCCATTTCAGTATCTCATTAAATGGAGAAAACTACCTATTGAAGATTCCACTTGAAGATGAGTCTTTTATACAAGCATCCCTTAGTTACTCAAGTATCAAGGAAAACACCTGTCTCCAAGGGAGGGTCACAAGCGTATCCCTAATATTGGTTCATTAATTCCTTAATCAAGTACTGGTTCATTACCCCTTAATTGGGGCATATTAGATTAGTAATGTTATTTTATTTATGTTGGCTTTAGGCCATTAGTTGTAATTATACCTCCTAGTCTCCTATATATACCAAGGAGACATTTTCATTTTGAATCATCTTGTACTTCAACATTTAAGTGGGGTTAAAGGAGGTTGTCCCCTCGAAGAGGCTTATTATATGAAATTATCTCTTTTTCAAGGCGTTGAGTACTTTTTCCGAGGTTTTTCTATGCTATATTGATATTTGGTTCCTAACACCATATATACAAAATTAAAAATGATATATGTATCATCATGATATCTCAACAACAATACATGAAACATGTCAATTTGATCCAGAGTATAACATGAATCCACATCATCATATAAGCTATACATCCCTAGTATCATGGAGACCATAATGAACATCCATGTCCTCATGAGAAGTGTCAATGGTTTCCACCACCACCACCACTAGTAACACCACCACCATCATTGTCATCATCATCACCATCTTCCTTGTTAGCATCGATGTGCTCATGGAAAACATTACTAGCTACCACCATGACCACCACCACCACCACTATCATCATACTCATCATTATTTCCTAGCTTTGATCCACACTCAACATAGTCTAGATCATCATAAATTAGATCGTAATCTTTGGTGCCCTGAAAATAAAAGAAACATTTGATATCAAAAGTTAGTATTAATTTCATGCCATAATACATATTTGCATTATATTGCTAATATTACACCATATGAAAGTACAACAAAGTATAAGAAAATGGTAATTAAAATGTGTGCATGCACTAATATGGAAACAAAATAAAGTGCAAAAAACTATAATAGTTTAAGGAGTGTTGAGTTTGTTTGTATGAAGGAGTTGGATTTAGTGACGTTTTTAAAAGCTGATAGTAGTCCAGATAACATAATAGAGATGTAATAAGAGATCAATGTAATTACATATATATTTATACTATTTAAACCAAGTCAAAATAACTAACACATTTAAATTTGTTTGTCATAGAACCTTATCAAAGAAATTTTTGAGGCACAATAAAACTTTAAAACAAATGAAAGTAGTTAAACTTTGAAGTGAATACTACGATGAAACCAAAGTAAACAATTCAGAGGCAAGACATATTAGGTTCCCACAACAATCCCTAGAAATCCAAGTAGAATGGAGAAGAGTTTGTTTTGAATGCATCCCATGATGAGCATGGATAATATTACCACTCATGTGTTATCAAGTGGGGAAGGTATCAAATTGAAATATGACCACCCTACAAATGAACTACAACCAATGTTTGGGTAAACCTTTCAAACAACTCATTTACTACACCACCATTTGCATGAAATGAAATTTCCGTCAGTAAAAAAGTGAATGATATAGTACCTTGTATTCATTGAATCAACACACTAGAATAAAAAATGAACTATGATGAAAATATATGAAAGAGTCTGGGGGAAATCCCTATTAGAGAGCCATAAAAATCCCCAAAAATTCAAGTAGAATAGAGAAGGTTTTTTTTAGAGAGCCACAAAAATCCCCAAAAAAACCTTCTGTGGCTCTCCCTCTAAGCCAATTGACTCTCTCGAATATCAAGCTTACTTCGGGTATACATGTGATAGCATCTAGAATCTTGAGTCTTTATCATTCCTTGTAAAATAGCCATGACTAGGACAAAGATCACACCAGGTTCATTCACCACAGGTACACACCTATGAGTGAATGTCAACCTAATGCTAACTAACACGTGGAAAGAACCTTAAGAATCTCGAGTCCATATTATTCCTTTTCATGATCAAGGAAGACCTACGCCTGGGCCCATTTACCACAAGTACACATTTGTGATAAATGCATCCTATCTCCCTTGGTTTGAAACCCAATCTAGGATAAGTTCAACCCGATCCTTACTCAGTACATTGTAGAAAAAGGTCTGTCACACATGGAACTCCCATGTGTACTTATAAAGGATACTCCTTCTATAAAAACTAGGTTCAAATCCCCATAGTGTGTGACATCAAGGTCAACTCCCTTGACATGTCCTCATGTGCTCTCCACAAGGGACGTTTCCTCATGTGATCTCCACAAGGGATGTTGGGATATAAGCCCAACCCCACTTATCCCTTCTCGAATAAGTGTCATCATAGATCAACTCAACTCAGTCACATAGGAGCACGATCTAGAGAATTTATCAGGAAGCTGCAAACATCAACACTCCCTCTCAACAAGGGAGGCATTCTTTGCCATGCCAAGTCTATCACGGAAGTACTCAAACTTCGTCCTGGTAAGGGGTTTGGTAAGAACATCAACAATCTTCTCCTTTGTAGGAAGCTACTGCACCAATACTTCCTTCCTCTGCACCATGTATAAGATATAATGGTACTTGATTTCAATGTGTTTCGATTGGTCTTGAAACAATAGATTCTATGATATCTTCACAAAACTATGGTTATCCCAATGAATAACAGTGTAATCCAACGCATGTTCAAATAAATCTGCAAGGAGCTTGCGAAGCCACATTGCTTCATGGACTTCCACACTCAATGCAATGTACTCTGTTTATGAGGTGCTCAAGGACAAAAATTTTTGTTTTCTTCTACACAAGAAAACCATGGAAGATCCCAAAGTGAAGAAACACTCGAAGGTGCTCTTCCTATCCACTATGGTCCCTTCTAAATTAGAGTCAGTATATCCTTGCAATCTTATGTCAATACTAGCAGTATATATCATACCATGTCCAGCTATGCCTCACAGGTATCTCAACACATTCTTCATAGAAATCCAATTTGTCTGTCTTGATTGACTCATGAACTGTCTAAGTGCACTCACTGCATAGAAAATATTTGGTTTGGTTTTAACCAGATACATCAATGATCCAATCACTTGTCTGTACAAGGTCATATATATCTCATCGGAATCAGAAGAAGACACACTTAGTTTCTTCATATTCATCACCATTGGTGTAGCCATGGGCCTACAGTTCAACATCCCAATTTTTTTTTAATATCTCAACTGTGTACTTCCCCTGACTCAGGAATATCTCATCAGTTCTCTGCCACACCTCTAGTCCCAAGAAGTAGTGCATCATACCAAGGTCCTTCATTTCAAACTCAGAGGCCAATGCATACTTGCATTCAATATGAGGATCTTTGTACTAGTGAGGAATAAATCATCAACGTAGAGGACCAAAATAAGGGATTCACCATTAACAGTCTTTTAGTACAGGTTGGGATCATCAACACTTTTTATGAAGCCCAAACTCATAAGGTGTCCATAAATCCTTGCATACCATGCTTGAGGTGTATGATTGAGTCCATATAGGGCCTTCTTCAACCTGCACACATGATACTCCTTCTCATGTATCATGAAACCATATGGTTGCTCGATGTATAATTCTTCCTCAATCTCTCTATTGAGAAAGGATATCTTCACATCCATCTGATGTAGTTTCCAACCCATGGATGCTACAAGGGAAATAATCTTCCAGATAGAAGTCTATCGAGCAATAGGAGAAAATGTCTCCTCATAATCTATTCCCTTCACCTGATAAAATCCTCTAGCAAAAAATATTGCTTTGTGCTTCTCGATGCTCCTGTCAGCTGTGTGTTTGATCTTATAGATCTACTTGGAAGTCACTACAGAATTCCCCTCAGGTCTTGGAACAATATCCCACACATCATTCTTCATGATGGAATGATACTCCTCCATTATGAAATCTCTCCATATTGGCTGACTAGCTACCTCCTCATAAAAGGAAGGCTCAAAATCAGTGATGTGGCTCATAACTTCGGCATAGAAAGAATATATATGAGGTTTCTTTCTCTCTCGAAAGTTACCACGAGGATTTGCATGTACTTCTTCCTCCTGAAGATTCTGTCGAGAATATGTAGGTCTCTTATGACCTACTGCAATATCTTTGGGGACATCAACTAGAGATACAATATCAATAGGATCAATTTGATCAATAGGCTCAATTATCTCCCTATGAACTATTGGAGGTTGAGGGGGAGAAGGAACCATATATTCCCATATCTCTCTATCTATATCCATGTGAGATCCTCTAGATCTCCTGAAGGATACCTCCTCCTCAAGGGTAAAATCTCTACTCACCTCAATTTGTCTCTGAGAAGGGATGTAGATCCAGTATGCCTTCAAAGACTGATTGTACCTCAGAAATGTACCCTTTCTTCCTGAAGGTTCTAGCTTGGTCCTTTTCTGCTTGGGTAAATGAATGTATACTGGACACCCAAATATATTGAAGTGTCCAAACTCATGCTTCACTCATGAACTATATCCATACTAGAAATCTCATGGTTCCCTCATGGAACACATATCTAAGGCATATTGAAGTTCCCTCATGGAACCAATGTCTTCCAAGACAGATCGAGGTTCCCTCATAGAATCAATGTCTTCCAAGACATATCGAGGTTTCCTCATGAAACCAATGTCTTGGTTCATTCACCTGACCGTCTAAGGAACATTAGTATAAAGTCCACATTCCCCCCTACTAGTCCACACAGGACCCTATGGGGAGAATGTCTCACATTTCCTCAACCATCAACACATTGACATAAGATTCATGTGATCTAGACTAAGGAGGGTTTGTCATTGCTTCTCATGTCCATATCGATCACTCCTCACCAAATAGTTGTGTATTATTTTACTCCATTGGTCTCCATATGGAAACCTTCATCACCCAAAAGAACTTCTACAACCACAAAACTTGTACAATTTGATCCAACTGCAGCATAGATATTTGGAAGTCATGCATAACACCTAGTGTTTAGAGGATCTAGTTCAAAAATGTATTCAACCACACATTCTCCTAGCTCAATATTGGAGTGAATTAAACAAGAACCTCATCTTAATAGAGAGATATTCAAGAAACCATGCACCAAGGTTGGTGTTGAAGTTGCCAAAGTATTGAGACAGTTGTGAGAGAGCATAATATGCATGAATAAATGCTTGTCTTACAATCTCTAATGGAGATTCTGTGCGATGCATTTGAAGAACTCAATACAACATTGCAACACCAACCCAAACTGTTCAACGTTAGCCATCCATTCTACAGTCCTGATCAATTCCATTATGTTGCATAAGCCGAAAATCTCAATGCAGTTAACTCGGCTAGACTACAATCCTACGAAATCAATGCTAGTCCAAAAACCAATAACCTTGATGTAGTAAATTCCACTCTACAGTCCTCTCAAATGAAAGAAGTTTCTGTTGATCCACCGATATTGATAATCAAGGATACTGACAACTTTGATGAAGATAAACACAAAGCCAGCTCTGATATATTTTCTGGGACAATAAAAGAATTGTGTTCTTCTATTAAATGACATAACATTTCCAGTGGAAAGGAGTATTTTACAACAACCACTGGTCAACGTCTTTCTATATCCAGAAATGCAAATTGTGTAGAACTTGTGGAGGCAATTTCATTGGGATCCTTGCATCCATACGCATTGAGATAGCTTCTAGGGTAGAACTTGTTATAGAGGATGTACAAGATCTTGGAAATATAGTATCCCTTCAACCTTAATTATTTTGAACAACTTAAAAAAAAGAGTTTGAAATCTAAATAACATATTTCGTTTACCATCCATGGAAGGTTTTACTATTCCTTTTTTCTGTTATATATATTACATGTAAGTCATGGCTCACATTGTTATTTATATTATGTGGAAGTCATGGCTCACATTCTTCAATTCAACATTGAATATGAGCACACAGGGACTCCTTTGCATTCTAGTCATCCGTCTCTTGCACTATCTCTCTTATTTTCTTGGGTGCTCCCATGAGGGAGTCAAGCCTAGTCCTACTCTCATACCATGTTGTTTTTCTTCATATGAGTTGAGATATGATCGATGTGTTTTATTACAATGATGAGTGTTCCATATATAGAGAACATATGGTAACCTTCCATGAAAGGATGCATCCCTTGCATAATAAATAACTAATTATTATTATTAATATTACTTATTATATATTATTTAATAATTAATAATTATAATATTAATTATTAATCTAGAATAATTTATTCCCGATGTTGTCCAAACATCAACAGTATGATGGTTGAAAACTGAAATCTGACCACCCTACAAATGACCCACAACTAATTTTTAGGCAAACAAAATAAGTAGCTTGTTTACAACAACAATGTTCACATGAAGTGAAAATTCCTTTAGAGAATAAGTGGATGATAGAAAATGTTATATTCATTGAACCAACACACACAATAGACCTAGAAATCAATAACAAAGAAAATACACAAAAACATTGAGAGGAATCCCTCTTAGGGATCCATAACAATCTTTGAAAATCCAAAAGGAATGGAGAAGGTATTTATTATGTATGCCTCTCATGATTAGCATGGCCAACATTACTGTTGGAACACCAAGCATTGATGGTTCATCACACATATCCTAGGTTTAGTCGATCAAGAGGTTGACCTACATATGGATACAGTTGGTTGGGCGATTGACTAACACACCACACCATTCAGTCGAGTAGTCGACATGCCTGTCCATCAGATATTCGACCAACAGTCGAAGATAGTTGAGAAATGTGTCGACCAGCCCAAAAAACGACTACAAGTTGGATAGATAGTTGGTTAGATCAAGTCTTGTCAAGATGAATTGACAGAGTGGATTTAGCAGAGTCAACTCTAACAACCGATGGTTACATGTGGAAATGATATTTCAGATTCTATGGAATTTAGTTATATATTGAGGCTATAAAAATCTGACCCCTTGGGTAATTTTCATTATGGTGATCAAGCGATCATCTGAGATTATGCAATAGATCATGCAGATCAAGATGCGCAACATGCACTGTGATGTTCTAATCATAGTGCGCTCTACTTAAGTGTTGTAGTGGTGTCTTTGGACACCATCTATTTATTCAAAGTTTATTTGTCCCTCTTCGATTATATGAATAACAATTTCCTCTGTTTCATATTATTTTCCACTAATAATAGTGTCTCTCTTTGATTATATGAATATTTCCCAACAATCCATTCTACACCTACATGAATTGAATACACTACTTGCCCAACATACTTGGATTTCATTAACCCACATAACATGTTTATGGTGACCAAGTTCGGTAGTTGAGTAGTCATAGTTGTTGTCTGATTTGGTACTTGGCAGAGTGAAGGGTCGAATGAGACTCCAACCATAAGGATGCATAATATTTTCCCCTTTGATTCAAGAGATTGACACCGAGGGATTTCTTCAGATAGAAGTTATTAGGAATCCCGAGGACAATGAGGAAGAAGAGGGAAAAGGTGGAAAAACACATAGAAGAGAACACCAACACCCTACAAAGGAAGAGACATAGAACACATATATGCACATAGATTGAATTCACAAAAAAGAAACAGAGGATAATCATGCAAAAGAGTGAGTTGCAGACTTGCAAACAAATGTGCAATTGAGTAGAGGATCTCATGCATAGAACTCTGAGATGATTTGGGAAGTTTTTTTGAAGAAAATTGAAAAATTTCCCAAGAGATTAATGGTCACCCTAGAACAGATAAGACCCATATCCAGACTCGAGAAACAAAGTACCATGACTTGGTTCTTATTGGAAATAAACAAATGTTGGTAAGGGGAGGTCATGGAGGGACTGTATAATAGAGAAGGGAATCCATTGTGTAGAGGAAATTATTTGGAAATGTTCCTTATAAACTCGTGGAGGTATTGAGGTCAGTGGGAAGAGGGAAGCTTCTGCTATTTCCAATGGAGTGAAGGAGAGTAACATTCCTGAACCATTTCTATATTAGATAGTCAACTGAGGTAGTCCCCTAGTAGTATCAGGACCTGAAACGGGAGTGACATGTTGTATAAAGGAACAACACAACATAGCCTATGGTAGGGTACTAGAAAGGAATTTCCCCTAAGTCATTTGGTTGGTTGGAATATTACTGAACATATACGTTTTGTACCTGTGATGTTTCTTGAATGTATGATAAATGATCTTGGATAATGATCTATTCATTTTATCTAGTTAAATGTGATGAATGAATGTTGAAATTCTTGATTTAAAAGGAGAAATATAAGCTCCTTTAAATACTAAATGAATTAACTATGAAGACTATAAGAGGAAGGCCAGTATAGGTTGATAACATTATATATTCCCTACCTTTGAAATGGAAATTTTACAGGATATAAATCTCCATTTGGTTGTTTAGGGTAGAGTGTTTATTTCTTTGTTAATGACTTGAAGGAATTGAGTTGAATCCTTGTAGGAAAGATTGTGGAACTGATAAGTCCTAGAAAACCTTTATCCCTGTTGAAAACCCTCATTTCCACCTAGGAGAATTGCATCCGTTGATTCAATGGAATAAGTATATATTGACCATTTATCGGAGATATGGGCTTGGGGGAAAGCCTATCAGAATTCAGGACCATTGGGAAGGTCCAATATATGGATCTATAGAAGATTTATGATGGGAGGATTATGAGAGGAGGAGATTCCTTGATCCATCAGAGATCAATCCAATGAGATCTAGGCCATAGAATCCCTAGACGATTCATCGATAAATCCATTTGGAAGTAGGATGTTGGGAAGATTTGGAAAAGGGTGTAGGAAGGGTATTTGATGGGAAAAACATGATACCAAGAGCTCGAGTACAAGGAGGAATGAAAATCTATTGGTTTGGATGTTGGATATGGGATGATTCATTCCGAGGTAGAAACTAAGATGAAGGGCGGTGTTGGTTAAAAATGTGTTTTTGAAAGGTCCACATAATCTATGATTGTTTGATGAGAGAATCCAAGGACCATGGGATCCATAAGAAAAGTCACATCGGGATTACTGATGAGGAAGCTTTGCGATCACTTGGAGCGAGTGAATTTTGATGGAGGAATATCCCAAATGGATAGGAGCCATAAATCCATGGGAGAGGAATTCCCATATAACCAAAGTCATAGATTTATTATATACCCCACCTGTCAACATGTTGTGTGGAGGATGGTCTAGGATTTAGCCACCATGTAATTTTAAGGTACCAAATTGATTTGGGTCGTTGATTTATTAGACTGAATACCGTTGGATGTGTTGGAAATTAGTTCCATTGGATATTATTGATAAGGATTGAAAAGTGGGTGGTTTATTCTACTTTCCCGATGGGTATAGAAAATGATTCACCACTGACTGTTGATTAGGTCACACTAGGTGAATCATAGCCATACAAACATAGATGGTTGTACCTTGGTCCATGTAGCAAAATTCTATTACATAATTACTACAAATATGGGTGATAAGTATGAGGATTTATCAAAGCTAAATGCAGAGAAAAATAAATGAGATGAAGCCCTCGTATGCACCACAAAGGGAAAAGTTTGTTGAGGGTGAAATCCCGATACCTAAGGATTTATGGAAGTAGAAAATTGGCATCCCACCATCTAAGAGGGTTAGGGGGTCATGCGTGTTACAAAGTGGTATCAAATTAGAGTTCAAAATATAGGCTTGAATGGGTCACCAAGGCTGTATGATTGTTTGAAATGTTTTACGTAGTCAAGCATATGCTTTGTTTGTTTGAGAGGGGGGGAGGGTGAATCAGTGTGTGGCTCGTTTCACAATTATTTATTTGTTTAGTTAGTAACTACTTAAAACATCATCATTCATTAATTGCATTCAAAAATAGATTCATTCATGTAAACATATATAAACAACATTCATCAATAATAAATAAGTATGAACCATCTATTGGACACACCTACCACACTTAGAGCGGGGGGTGAATGAGTGTGGGGATATTTTTCCCAAAACTTCCCTCTTACACAAAACTCATTAGTTAGCATTTGACATTTAATCATTATTAATTGTTGTCATTAATAATTAGTTATATGTGAATACATATTAGCAACATGTAGCAACAATATATCATCAACAAATCATCTCCACAAGGAACACAGGGAACACAAGATGTATGTACAATTTTTCTTTTTAGTGTGGACTTTAATACGGGGGTTTTTCAGCAACAAATGAATAGAGTACAACTCTACAAGAGCACCAGATCTATATGCAAGACTCATCTTACATTCTCAACACCAACGGAGATTAGGAAACAATCCTCAATAGATATCAATCTGTACCATAAACAAGTGAATCAACCATGCACCAACCTATGCCAAACAACATGTAATCAACCTGTACCATAAAAAAGTGCATCCAACCATGTACCAAGTATATACCAATCATGTGTAAACTAATCATCAACAATGACTCATTAATATGTACCAACATCATCAACTATATACCTCATGTATGTGTCAACTCATCAACTGCTTGTCCCAACCATGACTAGTTATGGATTAGTCAACAACCCTAACTTGAAATAATCATAACTTTGTGCTTGTAATGAATAAATATCTGAAACTGATACACAATGTTATTTAGTGTGTTTTATGGAATTTATCCAGGTGTCACTACTTTGAACCTCTCATAAAATGAGTTATAGAAAAAATGGCATACCTTGCTGAATTATGGCTTATTCTAGAGAGAGACCTTGAAGAGATATTTGTTGAATCGATATGAAATTGTTACAAAGAATACTATAGAATTTAATATAACCAACACAATTAGTCTCATGGAATTTGGATGTGTTATGAAAATGTAATATCAATATCATGGTCTGAATCATTATAGAAAAAAAATTATTACACAAATGGTGAGATGCCCTGTAAATAACATACCTTATAAAGCATCATGAAAATAATTTATCTTCCCTTGAATTCTAGCCCTCTTTTATTCACCTTCCCTATGAAATTTGGCTTAGATATCATTTGGTTACCTCAGTCACCTATAGATCTTCAATATTCTCAAGTGTGATCTCAAATGAGAGACCCTTGCCTCTTATTTATACTCTCCATCTTCTAGGTCACTTAACCCATTTATAGGTCACTTAGCCCATTTATAGGTCACTTAACTTATTTTCCTCATTTTTAGGGTTAACCACTTTCCATATTTAGAAATTTCTCCATTACTTTATCATTTAAATATTCCTTCTTGATTTTTTCACCTTACTTTATCATTTAAATAATCTTTCTTGATTTTGTCACTTATCTTTATTATTTAAATAATCCACCTTGAATTTGTCACTTTTATTTGTCATTTAAATAATGATTTCTTATTTTCAAGCACTTTGAATTCTTTGACCTTGTGGGGCTTCAAGCCAACACATGAGGGTCATTCAACCTCATAGGGCCATAACTCTCAAACTGTGAGGAGTTATGTGACATTCCACATACCACCGGAAATGGTATGACAAACACTATCCATCTAGTATAGTTTCACCAACAAATTCATTGATCTTCATCTCATTATTCCACATACAAGCATGGGTCCTCCAACCATTCTTCTAGGATAACTCAATCCGCAAAGCGTCTTCCTGTGAGGGCTTTCACCATAAGGTGACCTCTTTGGATTTCATCCATTTGTGCACCTTATCAATCATGATAAGACAATAATGAGACATCTATACATTTTTCCAACAATGCATCATATACCAATGAAACCACATTGATCCATATTCATCATGTATCAATGACAATTCATTGATCTTCATCATATCAATGACAAATCATTGATCCATTTTCATCTATGCATTCTCATCAAGGATAGTACATATTACATTACATATATCATCAATCAATCAATATTTTGACATCAATGAATCACTTGACGTCAATCAATGACATCAATTAATCAAACCATTGACATCAATGACAACATGATCCAACAATCTCCCCCTTTGGCATTGATGGAAATACCAACATTGATGTCAATACCAATTACTAATTGTTGATGTCAACATGTAGATAAGGCATGCTCTACATTAATAGTCAATGTGACTATCTCTCCCCGTCAATAAACATCAATCACATCAGTGTGAATAACTCTCCCCCTTTGACATCAATGACAAAGGGCCATTCTCTTCTTGGGGCTACTCCCCCTATCTGAGTGCCTTTGATCTTCCTCTGAATAATCTCTCCCCTTTTGAACAATGGATATCACTCTGATGTAATGCTGAAGATACATCGAACATACTCCCCCTTGTGACCATCGCTCCCCTTGGAATTATGCTTTTGTGCACTTTCTTCAAATATAGGGCTCTTTTCTAGTTATGCATCTGATAAATATCTCCTCCTAGAATCATGGGAAGAAGAATGAATCCCCCTATGGGTATGTATCCCCTATATTCTCTGCAATATGAACAATGTGCTACCATATAATGATCCTTGGACCTGTTCATGCATCAAACTCATGCTATACCAAGAATCATGAAGCAAAATATATGTCAACAATTAAATAAAGAATCATGACAAAAATATCAACAAAGTACATCTTGTACAAGAATGTGTTCTCATCATGCACAACACCTATGTACATCAACCATGTACATCAACATCATGCAAAGTGCCAAAAGATATCATCCATGGAGTGTATCAATCATATGCCTCTATCAATATGCCAACATGTGCATCTACCAATATGCCAACCATGTGCATCCACCAATATTCCAACCATGTGCATCTACCAATATGCCAAACAATGTGTGATATCACTCATGATATGTCTCCATCATGAACCAAGTATCATAAAAAAATACCAATTGTTGTGCTAATCAAGTAGTACCAATGGTGTAGTATCATCAAGCATATGCCATCTATGAGTGTACCAAACATGTACATTACCATTCACCAATACCACAAAATGATGAATCCCATATATGTATGTCAAATCCTCCATAAAACATGTGCCAATCAAACTGCTAGTAGGTGCCTCTACCAATGTACTAGAAAAGTACCAATCATGCATCAACTATAGATCATCAATCATGTACAACATTATCACCTCATCAATCTTACCAACCACATGTCCCAATGTGTAGCCCATCCAAATGCCAAATGCATGCATCAAATTTTACAACAAGTAAGCTTCCAATAATACATCATCAAGATATATCACATAACCAAGGTGCCATAATTTCACTATTATAACCAACATTGTTATTCAACAGAAAATGCATCAATCCATACTCATGGGTTAGTGTCATGCACCCAAGATTTTATTTTACATCATCACTTTACATAATCCAATATAGACTCATGAAAACCTGCAACAAATAGTGTCAGAACCTGCAATAAACCATGTCAGACCCTGCATCACAGAGTTATACCATCACATCAAACTCCAATCCCTGTACATAACCCCTTTTCCCAAGGCTTTACCACATATACACATCCTGCTGCACAACAACTCGTGTATGTACGCGACCTATGCAAGGTCATCCTATGTATGTATGCGACTAATACCATTGTCACCCGTGTATGCTTCAGTAGATGACTTAATTGAGCTTCCCTTCAGTCTTTCATTATGTTCTGGTTGCTCTGTGTTCTTCACCCACTTCTGTAGATGTCCCTGCTCCTCAGAACTTGAGCTTTGAGCATCCATCTTTTAAAATATGTCTCCCTTTCTAACTTCATTCCTTCTTCTAGCCATGCTATTTGAATTCCTCATCATGGAATTTCTTCTTGTGTTCCAACACTCCTGAGATTTGTGGCCAAATCCACTACATTTGTAGCATCTAATGGTGTTACAGTGAACAACAATGTGTCCTACTTGATCACATCTCCAACACCTCATGGTGTTATAAAATCTTCCATTATATCTCCTTTCATAAGATCTACATTCAAAATATTTCTGACCATATCCTTTACATGAATAACAATGCTCATGAAAAATACTTTCATACCTTTTCTTTGGTGTCCCAAGACTAGCTTCTTGATGTCTTCCTTGCTTTGTTCTTTTGAGATTTTCTTTGCCTTGTGTAGATGGTTGTTTTGCAACATTGTCTTCCTTCTTTGACGGACTTACTTCATGCTTCTTTGAGGTTCTTGCTTCAACATGTGTAGCTTCTTCTTTATATCCAAGTCCTGATTTGTCACATGGTGATCTTTGACTTTCCAAGATCGCATCCAATATTTGTGAGCTATTCAAGAATTTATTTGACTTGTCCACTTTCTTTCTAAGATCAACAATTTCAGCGTCTAACTTACAACATGACTCTTCCTTTTCTTTTATTTGATTCTTCAATAGTTCTTCTATTCTTTTGGCTTATTCAATTTGGGTCTTGAGATGGACAATGGTTTCAAAACTTTTGCTAATCTCATCATCTACATTCATATCTTCTTTTCCATTCTTTAGTCTTGTTATCTCTTCTTCCTTTTATTCTGATTGAGACTTATTTTTCTCTTCTTGTTCTTTGAGAATTTCCTTTAATTTCAAGATGTGCCTTAGACTCATCCTAAGAAACTTCTTAGTGTTATCCAAAAGACAGTTATAGTCTATATAATAATGATCACTTCTATATCTATATAAACCCTCTTCAACTTCCTTTTGAAGTTTTAATAGATTTTCTTCTATTCTTTTCATGGGATAATTACCATCAAACTTTACACAAACTGTTTCTAGATATTCTTCTTCATTTGTAGAGAAAAATTCATCATCATCATTGCAATCAAGGGTTTTTGAGGGTTATTTACCTTCATTTGAAATATCTTCATGATCTTCCTTTTTGCCAACATCAACACATAATTATTTTCCTTCATTTGAAATGTCTTCAAGATATTCCTTTGTGCTATCATCACTTGATTCTTTATATTCACTTAAAATGTTTTTAAGATCACATTTATAAATAATACAATCAAGGGTTTTGGATATTCTTTACCTTTAATGATCTTGATGGAGTGATCTTCAATATCTTCCTTCTCCTTCTTGCTTTGATATGTATCCTCTAGATTTAGCCATAGATCCTTGGAGGAAGTGCATTGTCCCATGCTTTCTTTGATAGGGCTTGAGAGTCCACTAAGAATGGTCTTGAGAGACAATGCATCATTCTTATTTCCTTCCCTTTGAGTTGCAAACTTTGACTTGTTCTTCAATGAAACTGATCCACCAATGGTTGCCTTCCAAATTGCTGCTCCCATTGTCTTCAAATGTAAACTCATCTTTATTCTCCAAGTAGAATAGTTTTACTCATCAAGGATTGGAACTTCATCATCCATTTGTGTGTCTATGGATCTCCTTCAAGATTTTTAAGGCGTGTAGTGAAGGGCCGCTCTGATACCAATTGTTGGACACACCTACCACACTTAGAGGGGGGG
>SNQJ01S0039375.1:64922-75222 GCA_010110895.2 Picea sitchensis
GCTCAATAGGAGGATGCCCCCTCGAAGAGGCAAGTGAACAGGAGAGGATCCCTTCCATAATAGGATCCATTGTATGGTGTTTCCCTACCTCAAGGGTTTCTATAATAAAGTTGTGGTTTTCTATATTGTTCTTCTATATCTGTTGTGATTCTTTTGTATTCAGTATTGGGTTCTTAACAAAAGTATTCAATGAGAATCATCGATTTCCGAAGGTCAAAATTCTAATGACGAAAGTCAATCATTGAACACCGAACGCCAAAGGGCTAGGTGCACATGGTGAGATTACAAGACTTCGGGGATTAGAATATAGGAATGTTCAATCTCGAACTTCAAAGCCATCTTTAACCATAGGATCTCAACAGAGAGCGTGGACCATCGATCTCCTCCATTGTTCGACGATTGGAGAATTTGACAACACTCTTGGAACTCCCAAAGTCCGGGAACTTCTCAAGTGTTGAAACCTTTGCTAACGTAGGCTCCTAGCTTCTAGTTTTTATCTTGAGGTCATGAGGAGGACCGCACTATCTAGGTTAATTTCTTAGTGAGAGATGTAAACTTTAGGGGAGAAGAATGAAAGGATTTTTCTTTAGCAGGGGACCGAAAATGAATCGGGGAAAGCGCAAATTTGATGCCCCATCCCTAGAAAGGGTATTTAGGGTATTTAGACATCCAAAAACCTAACCCTAGGAGATGAAACACCAAAATTTATGTGGGCCCCGATGGGTTAGTTGGTACCTCAACTTTTTGAGGTCGTAATTTTTGCATACGACCTCTGTTTTAGGTTTTAGGCATGTGATGTCCCATTGGAAAGGTATTCTTGAGAAATACACATTATTCCATCAAATTATAACTCTATCTACAGTTTTACTGTGACAAGCCAAAAAAACATTGTTTAGGGCCCCAAAATGGCCCTGAAAGTACATAAAGATGTGCTGACATGAAAACTCTTAAAATAAACTAGTTGGATTAGGTGGGTGGCCACTAGTCTCCACCTAGAGGATGTGTAGGGCTTCAGACATTCCCAAAAGTGTAGAACCCACAATTAGAAATAAGTATAGAAGAACGTGTTGAACTAAAAATTGTCAAGAGGAGCTAGTTGGAATAGGTGGGTGGCAACCAATATCCACCTGGATCAGTCCTCCCCCCTTAGGAAGAAATGGTCTTCATTGCATAGAGTTCCCCCATTAGGTGAGGAAAATTCTACTGAATTTGGCCCTGGGTGAGCCACTTTCATTGGTATAGGATTTTCCCTGCCTTGACAACCCGCTAAATAAGGATCCTTTGCTAGCGATTCCCCTTGACCTATGTGTCCACTATTTGATAAGTGGATGTATGTTCCATTTATTTAGGTTTGATATTTTTTGGTTTCAACTGTTCTATGATCTCTGAGTTGTCCAATAATGGTGGAAAATATGGTCGAAGGTGGTCCAATTTGAACACTGGGTGCAAGCTAAGGAAGGGTGGAGTGTTGAGCCCAAAATTATTGCTAGCCACATCCTTGGTGATAGTGTAAGGCCCATAGAAAAGTGGGTGGATATTTCGATGGGGCCATCTAAGGCACTCTTTCTGAAAATGTAACTAGACCTTGTCTCCCACCTAAAACTGGTGTGGTACCTAGTGTTGGATTTAGTGAGCTTGGTTTCCAGTAGTGACCAGAGACTTGACCAAAATTTGTTGAGGAACCTGTTGTCTCGATATGAGGTGATGGTCTATGGTATCCAAAAATGGACCCACACCTGTTTGAAGAAGATCTTGGCATTATATGTCACTATGATTCTCTTCTTGTAGGTTGTGATAATGGCCATATTAACTGATCAAATACCACAAATACACAATCATTGTCGTGCTTGGTGGACGAAATTCCAGACATGTAATCCATCGAGATGGATTCCCCGGGCCTCTCAGGAGTAGGAAGAGGGGTGTATAAGCCTTAATTCTTGATGGATGTCCTGGAAATGGCACATGTAGTGAAAGATCTAATATACTTTTTGATGTCTTGTTGAAGTTTTGGCCAATAAAAATGTTTCTTTAGAATGACCACATTTTTCTCCATGCCAAAATGTCCCACCATATGACTGTAGTGAGACTCCTAAATAAGCTTTACATGCTCACTTGTAGGAACATAGAGGTGGCCAAGATGGCATAACAGTCCATCCTGGATGTAAAAATAGGTGACATTCTCTCCTAACCCAAGAGCTGATAGGTGGTGGCGAAGTCAGGGTCACGTTGATAAAGTTGGGGCCACTCAGATGCCTCATTCCCATATGATTGGAGCATTGTGGTGAGTGCAACAGCTGGTGGGATATTGAGGTAGCTAGTGACACGATTTTTTCTCCCTATCTTATACTTGATTTTCATATGGAATTGTTGTAGGTATGTGGACCACTTATGATGGTGGTCGTTCTGCAACTTCCCTTGTGTATGTATGAACTGTAGAGGCTTGTGATCAATGCAAATGATTATCTCCTTTCCAAGAATGTAATTCTTCCATTGATGGTAAGCTTGCACAATGGAATACATTTATTTGTCATAGGTGGGGAATTTCCAAACAGTATCTGAGAGTGTCTCACTATGGTATGTTACTGGATGACCATGTTGAGTGAGGACTGCACCTACAACATAGTCAGATGCATCGGTCTCAATCTCTAACAGTTGTCGCAGATCAGGTAAGTAGAGTATTGGAGCTAAGCACATGTGATACTTTAGATCATCAAATTCTTGTTGTTGTACCTGCCCCCATGTGAACTTTTCCTTGCCACCTCCCTTGTTTACTTGGATGAGGGCCCATGCAATATGGGATAATCCCAACATGAACCTTCATTAGAAGTTGTCAAGTCCTAAGAATATCTGAAGCTTATTTAGTGTGGTCGGGGTTAGCCAGTCACGAATGACTTGGATATTAGTTGGATCCACATGTACCCCATCCTCATCAACAATGTAGCCCAAGTATTGGACCCTGTTCATGCCAAAGGAGAATTTTTCCAAGTTGGCATATAGCTTGTGTTGCTGCAGAGTGCCCAAAACCTGTTAAATATATTGCATGTGCTCCTCCCAAGTTCTGTTGAAGATGAGGATGTCATCCAAATATACCACCACAAAAGAGTTAGTGAAGGGTCTCAATACATCATCCATCAATATCATGAAATTTGTTGGTGCATTTGTTAAGCCAAAGGGCATGACCAACCATTTGAATAGACCTTCTTTATATTTGAAAGTTGTCTTCCATACATCAATTGGTTCGATGGGAACCCAGTGGTAGCCAGAATTTAATTCAATCTTGTTGAATAACCTTTCCCCCTTGAGTTGGTCAAGAAGGTCATCAATCTGGGGAATTGGGTATCGGTTCCTGACTATGATTTTGTTTAATGCTATGTAATCAATGCAAAGCCGTCGGGTCCTCTTTCTTCTACACCAACACAATTGGGCTTCTGAAAGGGGAGGAGATGGGTCAAATGTGCTCCTTTTGAAGAAGTTCTTGGATCTGGTGCTTGATTTCATCATTTTCCATCAGTGAGCGATGATAGACTCGTCCATTAGGCAATGGTGCACTGGGGGTTATGACAATTGGATGCTTGACTTGGCAGTGCGTTAGTACCCCGGTGGGTGAGGATAAGATGTTGTTGTACTCCTCCATGATCCTGTCCACTTTCTTCTACTTCAAAGAGAGGCTTTGCATAGAGGTCACAGATGTGGCGGAAACATTCTTCTTACTGCAAACACAGAATACAAAGAATACGAACTTCCCAATTTTTGAAATGACCTTACTGCATTTCTTAGCAGTAGGCGGTGCTACCTCTGGTATCCTATAAAATTGTATACCCAAAGTAATAATAACACTGTGGGGTATAGACTCATACACAACATGCCACTTACACAAATATGACTGGCTAAAATAAAATCACAAACTTCTAGGGGAGAAATATCACACAATACCTCGTATTTGAAGGGCTTGATGTTGTAGGGCATATGACATTGTTGGATGACATGGAGATATCATCCTTGGAGAACCTAGAATATGGTGTAGGGATGCAGGTGTGGTGTTATTGACAAGTCCAGTCACTTGATGACCTCTGCTGAAATTAGGTTCTTCTGACTGCCGCTATCGACAATGAAATGCAGCGGATTCCCCTTTACCCACATTTGTGAGTGAAAGAGGCAATCCCCTTCCTCTAGTTATTTTGGTTCGCTTGGTTGGAATTTGGTGGTAGAGACAGTGGTACTAGGTTCAACATCGATGATCCACTTCCCACTTTCTAGATATGATTCAAAGTCAGAATCTTCCTCTGACTCAGAAGTTTTCATCTAGGCCACCAATCACTGCTTGGAGTGACATTATTTGGTGTTGTGCCAAGGGATTTTATGGTATTCACACAATTTTCCCATGTCCTTCTTCGACTTCTCATTACCCTTCTTGGATTGTGCCTTGGACTGGTTTTCTTGAGAGTGACCATCTTTTCCTTGTCCCTTGTTTTGTGGGTTGGGGCCACCTTTTCCCTACTTTGATTGTGAGTAGTTTATAGATCCAAACTCTCACCTATTTTTCTTAAATTTGTGCTCGATCTTGACAAAATATCTATAAGCCTCACCTAATGATGTGATGTACAGAAACTATATTTATGTTTGAATGTATCTATGCATACAGCCACAATATTTGAGCAGCGGATGTCACTCAGAGTCTTTGATACCCAATTTGGTGCGCAGAGTGTGGAAATATTGGTAAAATTTGAAATTGTCTGGTCCCTTTCCTGACGCAGTGTGGTCCATATTGTGTACTAGTCCTCATAGAATCCAATAGGGTAGTACTTTTTTTTAATGGAATCCCTGAAGGAATCCCATGTGGGGGTGACCGCAAATATTAAATATTCCTCTATGGTCGTTTTCTCAGAGTAAGTATCCCACTAGTCCTTAACATGGGGGATGTCCTTCAGGAGTGAAAAAGTAATATTTTCCCTATCAGAAAAATTGTGGACCCAAAATTAGCCTTCAAGCAGATTCAACCATTTATCTACATCATCCGCATCTATCATTCCTTCAAATAATGGAATATCAAAATTTACTTGTACCTTGAAGGGGGGGCACATGGCTTCTTAATGAAGATGTTTCTCCTCTGGGTAGCCTCCGAAGGATCTGTGAAAAGTTGGTCATCATTTCGTTCCTTTGTCACACAAGGAATTCCTCAAGAAACATATTAAAAGGATCTCCTACTCCATCATATTTCCTCTTGTCCCCCATGGGTTGTTTTTGGGCTTGGCGTGGCCGATACTGCAAAGGCTTGACTGGTTCGAGTCCCAACCTATTGTACCCATATCTTGTCAGGGACATGCATGAAGAAAAATAAATGAAAAGTAGACCACTATGATACCACTGATCCATATTTATGAGAAGAATGAAAGGAATAATAGACTGAATACAATAACACAAATATACAGAGAACAACAACAAATATACAGTGAACAATAAATTCTATTGAATAAATAAAATAGGTTGAAACTATAAAACAACATAACTTAAAACAACTTGCTCGAATGGTGGTAGCTATCGCTGAGAAGAGGTGTGTTTTCTACGTGCATCAGTCTAAGCATAATGATTACAATGAGGTTCCAAATTCCCTTTTAACATTACTCATGAATTCCAAAACCCTAGACATCGAAAAACCTAACACTAGGAGATGAAACACCAAAATTTGTGTGGGCCCCAATGGGTAAGTTGGTACCTCAACTTTGTTGGACACACCTACCACACTTAGAGGGGGGGTGAATGAGTGTGGGGCTCTTTTTCCCAAAAATTCTCTCTTTCACAAAACTCATTAGTTAGCATTCAACATTTTACTCATTACTCATTGCTTTCATTTATAACCAATTAGATATGAACACATATCAACAAATATATCATCAATATATCATCAACAAGTCATCACCACAAGGAACACAAAGAACACAAGATGTATGTACAATTTTCTTTTTATTATGGACTACAATCCTTGGGGTTTTTCAACAATAACTGAATAGAGTATAACTCTACAAGAGCACCAGATCTATCATGCAAGACTCAACTTACACACTCAACACCAACTAAGATGAGGCAACAATCCTCAACAGATATCAATCTACAACAGGTACGTGACCTGTCAGTAGTGCAGCCTGCATGTGTACACATCTTGGCTCACTACATCCCACATATGTACGCGGCTAGTGTATACAACAACCTGTGTATCACTTTTGAGCTCTTAGGGTTTATCCTTCAATATTAACTTAGATCCTCTGCAACCAATTTATCATTGTATTCTTTCTCTCATTGTCCAAACTGACCACCATCCAGTCGCAATACATCCAATCTCTCCAATAGCTTACGCATGCTCCATAACCGATCAATATGAATGCTAACTCAATCATTTATAAGAAACTAGTATACCATAGAAATCATATCACAATTGAATCACAAGAGTATTGTTCACTCCATCAACCAACATAAACCACATCATAGCAGCCATACCAAGAATTGCCTAAGAATTCACAACAAAACAAGCAATACTATCTATCAAGACAATAATGTAACCATACCAGTGTCTCAGTGACATATATAAGCTCATAGAATGCATATTTGGAACCTTCTTCAGTATTCAATAGCCAGTCATCATCTTAAACACAAATCTTCATTATTTTATCCATTGTATGCGCCCTTTCCTCATACAACCCGCATATGTACATGCTTTGGCCCATTACAGCCCGCGTACACCTCAGAAGCTAGGGTTTTTGAAGCTCTGAGACTTTTATTGTCAAGATCTATGATATTGTTGAAACTTTGATGCATGCATGAGATCCTTCTCATGCTCTCTTTCTTAGAATAGATCTTCAATCATTCTCATGAGATCCACACAAGCGATTCTCTCACAAGAAACTCTCCATTGATCCACAAAAATGATATTTTGCAAGAGACCATTGCTATCTTATTTATACTTTCATCCTCTATGTCACTTAACCCATATCTATGTCACTTCCTTATTTTAGGGTTAACCACTTTCTATAAATAGAAAGTTATCCATTATTTTATTAAAATAATTCTTCTTGATTTTGTCACTTTACTTTATCATTAAAATAATGATTTCTTATTTTCAAGCACTTTGACTTCTTTGACCATTTGGGGCTTCAAGCCATCATATGGAGGTCCTCCAACTTCACAAGGTCATAACTCTCAAACCATGAGGAGTTATGTGACATTCCACATACCACCGGAAATGGCATGACAAGCAATATCCATCTAGGATAGTTTCACCAACAAAGTCATTGATCTTCATCTCATTATTCTACATACAATCATGGGTTCTCTCAACCACAACTCAACCACAAAGCGTCTTCTCGTGAGGGCTTTCATCATAAGGGGACCACTTTGGAGTTCATCCATTTGTACTTCTTATTAATCATGAAAAAACAATAATGAGTCATCAAACTATGCATAATATATGAAATAATCCATCTTCATCATGTATCAATGACAACTCATCGATCCATATTCATCTATGCATATTGATCCATCTTCATTGATTGGTTTCCACTTGACATATATCATTCTCATAAAGGATAATACATATACATTGTTCATCAATCAACAATCAATCAAGATTATCAATCAATCAATCCATTGACATCAATCAATCACTTGACATCAAAATAATCAAACCATTGGTATCAATGACAACATGATCCAACAATCTACCCCTTTGGCATTGATGGAAATACCAACATTGATTTCAACACCAATCATAGACAAGTCATGCTCTACATAAATAGTCATCAATCACAACCATGTGACTATATCTCCCATAACAATGTGACTATCTCTTCTCATTAGACTATGTCTTTCTATCAATAAACATCAATCACATCAATGTGACTATCTCTCCCCCTTTGACATCAATGGAAAAGGGCCATTCTCCTCTTGGGGATGCTCCCCCTATCTTGTTTCCGTTGAATAATCTCTCCCCTTTTGAAAAAGGGATATTAATATGATGTAATGTTGAAAATACATTGCTCATGATCCCTCTATGACCATCGCTCCCCCTGGAATTATGCCTCTATGTTATTTCCTCAAGTATAGAGATATTTTCTAGGTATGCATCTGATAAGTATTTCCTCCTAGAATCATAAGAAGAATCACTCCCCCTTTGGGTATGTCTCCCCCTATTTTCAACCGGATCATAGATCAACCACTCTCTCTATGACAATCCTTGGACCTCTTCATGCATCAAACTTATTCCATACCATACATCATGAAACAAAAGATATGTCAATAATGAAAACAGAGAATCATGAACAAGATATCAACCGAGTACATCATGCACAACATCCATGTGCATCAACCATGTATGTCAACAGATATGATCCATGGAATGTATCCACCATATACCAACATGTGCATCTACCAATATGCCAACCATGTGAATCTACTAATTATTCCAACCATGTGAATCTATCAATGTTCCAAACAAATACCATCTATGAGTGTACCATCATGCATCATAACTTGCACCAAGCAAGTATATCAACCATGCATCAACAAACTATGACTCCCCAATGATGTACAACATGACTATCAACTCAACTCACCAACTACATGTCTCAATATGTAGCCCAACCACATGCAAAATGTATGCACAATGATATCCAACATATGATTCCAATAATACATCATAAGATATTTCAATGAAACTTAAATATGTACCAGCCATGTACCCCAACAAATCAACATCAATCCATACTCATGGGTTAGTGCCATGCACCCAAGATTTATTTTACATCATCACCTTACATGATCTAACATAAAACTATGAAAACCTACAACAAAAAATATTAGAACCTACAGTAAACAATGTTAGACTCTACAACACCGAGTGATACCAACATATCAAGTTGCAATCCATGTGCATTTCCTTTTTCCCAAGGCTTTACCACATATACACAGTATTTTTCACAACAACTCACGTATGTACACGACCTATTCAAGGTCAGCCTGCGTATGTATGCGATTGATACCACTGTCACCCATGTATGCCTTTGTGGATAACACACTTGAACTCCCTTTCAGTCTTTCATTCTGATTTGGCTGCTCTGTCTTCTTCACCCACTTCTATAGATGTCCCTGCTCCTCAGAATTTGAGCTCTGAGCATCCATATTTTCAAATATGTCTCCCTTTCTTGCTTCATTCCTTCTTCTAGCCATGCTATGTGAAGTCCTCATCATGGAATTTCTTCTTGTGTTCCAACAATCCTGGGATTTGTGGCCAAATCCACTACAGTTGTAGCATCTCATGGTGTTACAATGAGCAACAATGTGTCCTACTTGATCACATCTCCAACACCTTATGGTGTTATAAAATCTTCCATTGTATCTCCTTTCATAAGCTCTACATTCAAAATATTTGTGACCATATTCATTACATGAATAAAAATGCCCATGAAAAAAACTTTCATACCTTTGCTTTGGTGTCCCAAGGATACCTTCTTGATGTCTTCCTTGCTTTGTTCTTTTGGAATTTCCGTTGCCTTGTGTACATGGTTGTTTTGCAACATTGTCTTCCTTCTTCGATGGAGTTACCTCATGCTTCTTTGAGGTGCTTGCTTCAACATATGTAGCTTCTTATTTGTATCCAAGACCTGATTTATCAAGTGGTGATCTTTGACTTTCCAATATCTCATCCAAGATTTGTGAGGGATTCAAGAAGTTGTTTGACTTTTCTACCTTCTTTCTAAGGTAAAAAATTTCATCTTATAACTTACAACATGACCCTTCCTTTTAATTTATTTGATTCTTCAATAGTTCCTCTATTCTTTTGGCTTCTTCAATTTGGGTCTTGAGATGGAAAATGGTTTCAAAACTTTTGCTAATCTCATCATCTACATTTATATATTCTTTTACATTCTTTAGTATTGTGATCTCTTCTTCCTTTTCTTCTAATTTAGTCTTATTTCTCTCTTCTTGTTCCTTGAGTATTTCCTTTAATTTCAAAATGTGCCTTAGACTCCTCCTAAGAAACTTCTTAGTGTTATCTGAAAGATAGTTATAGTCTATATAATAATGATCACTTCTATATCTATATAAACCTTCTTCAACTTCCTTTTGAAGTTTTAATATATTTTCTTCTATTCTTTTCATGGGATAATTACCATCAAACTTTACACAAACTGTTTCTAAATCTTCTTCTTCACTTGTAGAGAAAAATTCATCATCATCATTGCAATCAAGAGTTTTTGAGGGTTCTTTACCTTCATTTGAAATATCTTCATGATCTTCCTTTTTGCCAACA
>SNQJ01S0039376.1:9748-28854 GCA_010110895.2 Picea sitchensis
GGAAAAGGTGGGTGGCCACCGATATCCATCTGGATCAGTAAATTAGAGAAAATTCTCAAAACATCATTTGAAAGTGTTGACATGGATAAATATCCATTGTTAAACTAAGGGAGTCCACTCAAAGCTAAGTCCCAATTAGCCTCCTCTTTGTTTGAAATAGTAAACTCATCCGTGTAATGGTTTGGCTACCAATACTAGCTTTTTCTTTCAGTTATTAGGTTTTAAGTTTTAAATGGAATTTTAAATCTAAAACAAAATGCAATACCGAGATTAAAAAAACCTAGCTAGGATTTTAAGAACAATGAATGAATATGAAACCAATAGTTATGACTATGTTTAAAACAAAAAAAATAATGTATTATTTCTAAATAACATAAATATCAAAATAATCTATAATGAAACAAGGTAATAGTGTATATAGATTACTAATTACAGTCTCACATTCATAGAATAAAGACCATTGAAAATACAGTAGTAACAATAAATCATGAATACATAAGAAAATTCTACAACACAAGTAAACATTTTTACAATCATTCCAATGAGAAAGTAAAGGAAAAGTCCCATACAATAACAAATGCCAAAATAAGTCTTCAAAAGTTGGCCAATTTTTGGCTTCTGAATTAACTTGAAATTGGTTTACAATGTCAAGCAAAAAGCCTCTTCTCCTCAACATTCATTTCATTTATATAGAAGGGTGACTTCATCTCCCTAACAATTGGTATTCTCCACTTTTCTAGTGAACCCTTCCTCCTTTTATTGTCTATATTTGTTAATATAAAGTTTCCATGGTTCAAAATTTTTCTCAAAAATATCATTTTGAGAAAATGGTAATATTTGAAAGGAGCCTTTAAAGAAGCAATACTATGATCTATATTTTTTCAAACTTTCTAAATTTGACAAAAATATCTTAATTAATGTAATACACTGGTTGGGTCTTCAACATAACTTTTCATGCATAGAAGTGAGTGAAGGTCTCACTTTTCTTGTGAATCTCATATCTATTACCTCTTCTTGAGGGAAAAAAACATCTTTAAGACCAAATGATGGGAGGTGGCAGTTTTCTGCAAGTTTCTCTATTACTTGCCACATCATTGTACAATTTTCCATCTCATGTTGAATTCAATTCAATGCATTTTGAATAGAATCCCTCTAATATCTGAGGCCAAGTTTAATAATAAGTATATCCTTCTCATTCAATGATGTTATTTTTGGGGAATATCATAAAGATAGATTTTCCATCTTTCAGTGGAATCAAACTACAATTTTGTTTGTTCATAAGATATCTTCCAATCCTGTATTTGATTTTAAACATTGGTTATATTTGGTATATGTCCTTGCAGGTGTTGATCTCTCTAGTATAATTTTCTTTGTACATTGTTCAATTCATCCTAGATCTCCAAAGCATAATTAATGAACTATGAAATATTGTTACACATCAAAATTACTCACTTCAATGATGACCTATTGTCATTGTTACAAGTGTCGCATTATTGGCCTTAAGTGTTGCAAGTGTCGCAAACATCATACTACCATCTTGCCTATGTCGTGTCTCTAATGACATCACAGGGACACTTAAGACAACTTCAAAGACTGGTTTAAGGAAGAGAAATCATTTTATGGAGAGTACAAAGCATTTGACATGAAGAAAACTACTTAAAAATGAATTTTGGAGGGCAGCGGTCCCCTACCCACTGTCAGGGAGTGCCAACGCTCCCTACCCTCCTTTAAGGGAGCGTTGTAGCACCCTGTACACCCTTCTGGGAGAGGGCTAGGATTTTTTGAAGAAATTTTGGGTGACACTCCCCCACCCACTGTCAGGGAGTGCCATCGCTCCCTAGTATTCTTTGGGGGAGCGTTACAATGCTTTGTGCACCCTTTTGAGGGAGCGATGGCCTGTTTGAGAAAATTTTGGGCTATTGAGGAGAATCAGGGAAAAATCCCCCTTATCTTGGAAATCAGCTGGATTCAAATCTGAGGTCAAGGCTACATCTTAGGGAGGATCCACAACTGATGGAGAAAGATCCTCAACCTATCCCAAGAATCTCTAAGGTGGTTGGGCCTCTCCAAGATTATATAAGGAGGCCTTCTCATGGTGAAAGGTATATGGAGTTTAGAGGCATCAAAATTATGATATCATAAGGGATATTTACTAGTGAAAGCATATTCATTTTGATGGTGGATTATTCGAGCAAGGGGCTAGACAAAGAGAGATTGGTGAAGTTGTTGCATCTACATCATGGTTGTAAGCACTTTGCTTTGTTTTCATTAATATACATATGTGCTTGGCCTGTTTCTTTCAAGGTTGTGTTTATTATACATGAACTTGTCTCTATTAGATAGATCTGGTTTCAAACTAATCTTAGTAGAATAGGAAGCTTGTTCTGTCTTTGTTTGGTTTGCAGGATTTATCGAGGAGCTTAGGGATCAAAGCTCAACTCGGACTATGCGAGGATGAACATCATTAAAAAGGTACACCTTTCTTCCTCTTATCTATACATTAGTTTAGCTAGATTTAAAAGGATGTCTATGACCAATGTTAGCACCCTTTCTGTCTTGGTCTTAGAAGTCTAGATCCCAAGAGACAATCCACTTCTCTGCAGGGGGATTTCTCCGTAACAGAAATTGGCGACTCCACGGGGCATGGAATCTTATTTGTATTTCCTTGGTTTGTCCCTACACTTTGATCACCTTCAAATCTTATGCATGCTGTGTCTATGATCTTTAGATGTGTTGTTGGCTCTTGGATTCATCTTACACACTAAATTTCTGCATTTTTCCTGAGTTTTATTTATTTTTGGGAATTTGTTTTTGAGTTATGAGCAGCCAACACTCCCCTGCCTTTACCACCAAGGCATTGGCACTCCCTTGTAGTCTCCCATAGAGTGTTGCAACTCTCTGGCACCCTTGACACCAGAGCACTGCCCTTTTTTCTGCAAAAATATTCTTGGGAGTTGATTTCTCAGTCTTTTTTTTGCTGATTCATCTTCTCAGGGTTTATGCTATCTTAGTGTGTCCTTGTTTAGCCTCCAATTATTTGATTTCTAAGGATTAATGATGTTTTGTTTGGATTTTTTACATCTATTTTCCTTTCTTTGAGTCACTTTTCTTCCCTGAGATTTTGGAGTCAATCTACTGCTTTCTCTCTTATCTGATTGACTAAAAGATGTGGTAAGGAAAATCAAAGATCTATGAACCATTCCATTTGATCTTTGAGCTCTTTTCTCCAAGTATTTCCTCCTTTCTGGATTTGGTTTTCTTTTTCTTGTTTGATCACAAAGAGGGTGTGTTTTTTGTTTGTGTGAAGTTTGCTTCCGGATTGCTTAAATCTCACAGATCTTGAAGTCTGATTAACATAGGAAGCCTTACATAAAACTGATTATTAGTCACATATAAACATTTTAGCATTGTATCAGATTTTTGATTGAGGACTATTGCATGAGGTCATTGCATCTTAGTGTTTAAAATTGAAATGAAAATTCTTCTCCTTCCCTTAAATAGACATTCATTGAAATAAAATAATGCTTATCATTTCTTATGCATGTTTTGGGAACTAAGTCATAATATCATCAATTTTCACTCTCATACACTCTGAGTAAACAAAAACCACTAAAATCAATGCTTAACTAAAATTTATCATACTTTTTTAAATTTTTGTTAGCAAACCTACATTAGCTTAAGGTGTAGGGCTTTGGAATAGGTTGAAAGGATAACTTTCCAAAGCTATCAAACAAACTTAGCATCTTGTGATCGGGAAAGAAAATCCAATTGTTGAATTTGTCGTATAGGATTTCTGGGATCCCCCTCTCACATAGGGGTTATGCACGAGGTCACGGTTGGGAGAGTTATAGAGATTATCCCTTCATGGTTCAACCGTTCGTAGTAGTCAGATTGTATATTGGGGGTTCTTCTTGAGGTTCAACTATCTTCATTTGGTCTCGGTGCTTCATGAATTCTGAATTCGTTTGGGGTCCTCTGGAGTTTTACCGGTCCACTTGTCCTCAGTTCTCTTGAAGGATTTCAGACTTGTTATCCTGCCCATACGTTTGGACTGGATTGTCGACTGTACCCACCTAGGGGCTGAATGCAATTTGGTGACCTTAGTAGCCAAAATATTTAGGGTCTCACACAGGGTGATAGTGAAGGAAAGTCTCACTATACCTGGAATAGATGTTGGTCAAACTCACTTGAGATCATTGGAGGGTAAATCCACATTTACTACATAGAATCTTGCACCAAGGCATAAGTCCGTTAAGTAGGTCACCAACGTAACCGATCCACCCGCTCTATCCCTGCCCCTTCCTATTTTTATCTCGCGACGTTGGATTTCATCACCAATTAGTGGTTTCATTGTGGGAAGGTTTGTTTGATTGTTTGCTTCTTAGATTCATAGTGTGTGTTGTTTGTTTTACTTAGTAGACCTTAGTTCGAGTCAATGTCAATGGCATCAACTCCTGAGAGTATCAATGGAGGAACCCCTTGTCCCGGGGAACCTTACACCTTTCCTTATTTTTGAAACATTGGTCCTCCGTACATTGCCACACTGAGTCTTTTAGGACTCACCATCAGATTACCGTTTTGGTTGTTCCCCACTTCGGTGATCTCCAATCTTCCCCATGCTTCAGATGTAAGTACACCACCCACACATCAACCTCATGTGGAATTTTCTCCTTCTTCACCCATTAAGTCTCCTTCCCTTTATCCTTCTTCGCCTAGTGAAATCTCTAAAGAAAGTAGCCAGGTTGATCAAAAGAAGAAGAAACGAAAAGAGAAGCAGAAGAAGAATCTGAAAAGGACCAAGCCTCCAACCATACCAGATGTTGGATCCAAGCAACCAACTACTATTCATAGTACTGGGAGTGTTGATGAGATCGACAAGATTAAAATGAAGAATCTGAAACCCAAATTCCCTTGTAGTCTTTGTAAGGGTGACCACTTTCTGAGGGATTGCCCTGGTCTTCCCAAGGTCTTAGAAATGTGGTCCTCCACATCCTCGACCTATTCTATACATGCCGGTGATGCCCGGTAAACTAGTGACTTTAAGGTTGGTAAGAAGAAGACAACTGTCAAATTTCTTTGTATGTTATGCGAAGGTGATCATTATTCTCACTTTTGTCCTCGTATGGACGAGGCTTCTTCTCTTTTGGAAAATATTCAGCTTCCAACTGGTTATCATAAGATTTCCCCCAACCCATCATTATTTAAGGGAATGGTCAATCCAGTTCCATCCCCGGTTAGTCCGGTTGATCAGATGGTCAATCTAGTTTCATCCTCAGTTGAACTACTAACTAGAGTAGCTAATCCAGTTCCATCATCGATCATCCCCACTTTTCATCTGACTGATATAGTCCTGCCATTGGTTAGTCCCACCCTTCATATGAAGAGTGCCAACGTGGTCAATCCCAGTCCTCCTCTAATGAGTGCCAAAATGGTTTCTCCGGTCCTTTCATCAGTCAGTCTGATTGATCATGTCATCAATTTGGTCACGTCCTTAGTTGAACCAGTTAACAAAGTGGTTGATTTGATCCCATATTCGGTCGATCCCTCTCTCCCATTAGAGAGTGAAACCCAAGCGGTCGATTTGATGTTTTTATCAATTGATACTACTCTCCCACTAGAGAGTAAACCCGATTTTTCCCACATTTTTCTCGTTGATACAGGATCTACCATGCTGGGGGGCATTCCTCCTTCTCCCGCAAAACCCCCTCCAAGAAATGAGGCCATCCTTTTTGATTGGGGTGTGCTAACTGGACCTCGTCTTCCCTCCCACATTCCTTTCAATATTATAGTACAAGTTTGTGGACGGGTCGTTCCTTAGACACTGATAGATGAAGGTTCATCTGTTAGTATTTTGTCCTCTATTTATTGGCAAGATTTGGGTTATTCTCAACTTGTGTCAGTTACCTAGACTCTGTTCGCTTTTAACAGAAGAACCAATCACCCTTTGGTGATCCTTCCTCAGTTTCCTATAACTTTGGGAGGGAAAACAATATTATTTATGTTATGGTAGTCCAGGACCCTTTGGATTTCGATTTACTCCTTGGGCGAGATTATGTCTTTGCCATGAAAGCTATTGTGTCCACTCTTTTTCATGTGATATATTTCCCGCATGATGGAAGAATGGTGACTATTGATCAACTTTCGTTCATTGGCCCTGACTTGACCATCAACCCAATGACCTCCCTAAACGGGTCTTATATGCAGTTGGTATCACCCCTGCCACAGGTCAATTATGTGGCGTTGTCTCCCATGCCTTCAACTGTCAATGAAGATGACTTAGATTTGATAGTTGACATGGTGATTTATTCGGTAGGGCTATTGGAGCTCGATCTCCTTACCCCTATTGTGGCCCTCGACATGTGTTCCTTCTAGAGCATTCTTCTTCCATCCAATGAAGATCTATTGGAATCCATGACCGAGTTTTGTCCCTTGACATGGTGTCCTTCCAGAGCATTATCCTCTTGGAAGCCATGATCAAGAAGAAGTCACGAGCATAGTTTCTCTTTTTGTGGCAAGCTTGTTAAAAAATGAAACATAGGATTTGAGCAGAGTTATTTTCCTGTGTCAAGCTCGTTAAAAAATGAAACAGTCACCTCTCCTACCAAGTCAAGACTTTCATTAGGTCTCATATTTGAACCTTCATTTCATCCACCCTTATCCTTTTTCTCCATCTAGTATAGAAATTGGTGACAACCTCAAAGTCGGTGAATGAATTGAAGCTTGGGGGGCATGTCTCCAGCCTTTGATTATCATTATGGAGTTAAGCCACTAAATTTTCAAGCTGGGGGAAAAGTACCAACCATCCATGGGTATCCCTACCTTTGGAAATTATGTTGGGAATTTACAAGCATACATTTAATTTTGTTTCAAGCTTGTGTAAAAATGAAACCAATACCAAGCTTAGTATTTGTTCTTTCTCGTGCTCGTAAATACATGAGAATGTAACCGAGTATACTTTTATCACTTTTTCGGACTCGTAAAGGTTATACAAAAAAGGAACCCCCTGTAGTCTCCTTTAATCTCTTTTCAGACTCTCTAAACATGAAAATATTGCAGAGTGATCTTGCTTCCTTTCCCACTCGTTAAAAGGTTTGAAAGGGTGTCTTTCGAGTGACAATTTATCTCTTTTTCGGCCTCGCGAGACTAACATTATGAAAAAGGACAACCTTGGAGTCACCTTTAAGCTCTTTTCAGACTCTCTAAACATGAAAAGATTGCCGAGTGATCTTGCTTCCTTTCCCACTCGTTAAAAGGTTTGAAAGGGCATTTTTCGAGTGATAATTTATCTCTTTTTTGGCCTCGTGAGACTAACATTACGAAAAAGGAAAACCTTGGAGTCATCTTTAAGTTCTTTTTAGACTCTCTAAACATGAAAAATCACTGAGTTTACCTTCTCTGGACTCGTTAAAAACATATACATTGAAGGGCCCATACGGGACCAAACCCTTACTTCTTCCAGTTCATTAAACAAAGGAAGAGGAGCTTACTGAAGATGAGTTATATCGAGCATGTGTTACCCTCCTCGATATCGTTAAAATAAAAAGAGGTACTCGTCTATCTGGATGGGGGAAAAATTTGAAGGAAGCAAGCCAAGCAGTTTTTGAAAACATCACGAGTCACTCTTACAGTCACCCTTGAACACGACACTTTGTCTTTGCATAAATTTTAATCCATTGAACCTCTGCATTGAACCAATCCTCTAAGTTTCTTTACTCCTTTGGGTCACCTGATGAAAGTCACAGTATCCATTGCATCATCATGTTTTGGTCCATGTCATGTTTCTGCTATTGTGCCTCAGTGTTCAAGGGAAGTATCTACCTCAAGAGTCAACCATCACAAATATCTTATTTCAATACCTATGTCAGTCCATGTTCATTTGATATACCAATTTACATCTCTATATCAGTTTCGTGTCGTTGATGGGGGATACATCAAGGCCCTCCTGCGACGAGTCTATCCCTGTTGACTTCAACACATTATCTAGGAACTAGACTTAAAAACCAGTTAGTACCATGGGACCTGCATGCCTCAATGGCAGGCCTCCTCACTTCCGACAATGGGTTTACATCATTGAACCTTGATCAAATGATTCCACAGATGTTCAACTTCAGCTCATCTATTCACATTCGCTGGAATGTACTAGGGTACCTTGGGAATCATTGACATCAATGGTGATTTCCCTCACACTTGTTAATGGTTTACCTCATTGATCGGTAATCAAGTGGTTTCTGCCATGTTCGACATCAGGACATCTATTCACATGGTTAGATTCATACTACATCAAGATCGGTAAGAAGACCCTGGGTTGAGAGATCACTCTGATATATACTTTGCCCAGGTTGCGACAAAGTTTCTTTCGAAGATTGACACATATACTGTTACATAAATCCGCTTTGTATTGGTCCATGGCTATTTCTTGTCGTTTCATAGATCCACCTTGTATTTTTCGTGGCTACGATCAGTTCATGTCATGGAAGTATAGATCCACATTGTATCTTTGGTGGCTATACTCTTTGTTAATATAATTATGGATCCACAATGTATTTGATGGCGGCCATACCTTGCAAGTATTTTATCACCCAAGCATAGGTATGCCTGCCTTGGGTTTGAAACATGTCATAATATTTTTTTGATGGTTGTGCGCAGCTTCTACCAGGTTCTCCACGTCCATACCCTTGCTTGAAAAATTCTACAAAGTACTTCAGTGATCAGTTTTTGTCTTCTAACTTCGCACTTTGGGGGGAAATCTGTTACACATCAAAATTACTCACTTCAATGATGACCTATTGTCATCGTTACAAGTGTCGCATTATTGGCCTTAAGTGTTGCAAGTGTCACGAACATCATACTGCCATCTTGCCTATGTTGTGTCTCTAACGACATCACAGGGACACTTAAGACATCTTCAAAGACTAGTTTAAGGAAGCAAAATCATTTGATGGAGAGTACAAAACATTTTCCATGAAGAAAACTACTTAAAAATGAATTTTGGAGGGCAATGGTCCCCTACCCACTGTCAGGGAGTGCCAACGCTCCCTACCCTCCTTTGGGGGAGCATTGTAGCACCATGTACACACTTATGGGAGAGAGCTAGGATTTTCTGAAGGAATTTTGGGTAGTGCTCCCCTACCCACTGTCAGGAAGTGCCAGCGCTCCCTAGTCTTCTTTGGGGGAGTGCTACAACACTTTGTGCACCATTTTGGGGTAGCGTTGGCCTGTTTGAGAAATTTTTGGGTTGTTGAGGAGAATCAGGGAAATATTCCCCTTATCTTGGAAATTAGTTGGATTCAAATCTGAGGTCAAGGCTACATCTTAGGGAGGATCCACAACTGATGGAGAAATATCCTCAACCTATCCCAAGAATCTTTAAGGTGGTTGGGCTTCTCCAAGCTTATATAAGGAGGCTTTCTCATGGTGAAAGGTATATGGAGTTTAGAGGCATCAAACTTATGATCTCATAAGGGATATTTACCAGTGAAAGCATATTCATTTTGATGGTGGATTATTTGAGCAAGGGGCTAGACAAAGAGAGCTTGGTGAAGTTGTTGCATCTACATCATTGTTGTAAGCACTTTGCTTTGTTTTCATTAATATACATATGTGATTGGCCTGTTTCTTTCAAGGTTGTGTTTATTCTACATGAACCTGTCTCTATTAAATAGATATGGTTTCAAGCTAATCTTAGTAGAATAGGAAGCTTGTTCTGTCTTTGTTTGGTTTGCAGGACTTATCGAGGAGCTTGGGGATCAAAGCTCAACTTGGACTATGCAAGGACGAATATAATTAAAAAGGTACACCTTTCTTCCTCTTCTCTATACATTATTTTATCTATATTTAAAAGGATTCCAGTGACCAACGTTAACACGCTTTCTATATTGGTCTTAGGAGTCTAGATCCCAAGAGAGAATCCACTTATCTACAGGGGGATTTCTCTGTAACAAATATCATATTGATTTGACTTATTAGAGTCTACTTGATTCTCCAACAATGTGATCTTGGATTCATACTCTTTCATTCACCTATCTATATCTGTTTCTTTGTTAATAGTGGCCCAAGTGAATGAAATTCCCATAGAAGTAGTCAATGTTAGAGAAGATTGATTAGTGTCCATAACAATAGATTTAGTGGTGATTACATGTTTGTGGTCAACATTTATTTTTCTTCTCTTGTGAGTCCATCTCACAATTTTATTCTTCTTCCTATTAAAGGTATTTACATATCTAAATTGAGAACTTCTTTAGTAGGTGTTGGGAATGCCATTTATCCCATAATAACCACTCTTGGGACTATCATACTATGAAATATTTGGGGGGTGTATAATTATTCCATAGGTATTTACATATCTAAATTGACCACTTCTTTAGTAGGTGTTGGGAATGCCATTTATCCCATAATAACCACTCTTGGGACTGTCATACTATGAAATATTTGGGGGGTGTATACTTATTCCATTGGCTCCCCCCCCTCCATTCTTTCTACAATACCTTTATCTTTTTCTTCATGTCCTTTCTTTGCTCCCTCTTCATTTTTCTTCTTAATTTCATCATAGGCTTAAACTTTTTTCTTCAACTCTTCTTCTTCTTTCTTTTTATTTTTAGCTTCAACTTTCTTCCTTAATTCCTCTTCCTCTGCACGTCTCTTAGCCTCTACATATGCTTTGGATTTTTCTTTTTCTTCTAGTTGTGAATTTTCCCTCTTCTTTGCCTTAGATTCTACTTTATCCTTTGCCTCAACTTCCTTAATTCATATTCTTTTGTTATTTTTTTAGCTTGGGCATCTGCCTTTTTCTTAGCTTCAAATTTTTCTTTTTATTTTTGCTAAGATTCAAATCTAGTCTTTTCCTTTTTTGCTCTCTTCTATTATCCTATAAAGCTTGAAATTTTTCAGCAAACTTATCTTCATCTTCCCTTTTCTTGTGATAGTTTGGCATATTTGTCTCCACCTCATCATATGTAAGAGCACATATATTTGTCTCTTCAAGTTCATTCTTTTCATGAGAATATGTGAAAGAAATTTTTACCTCAAACCTATGTTTTTCAATAATTCCCAATGGATCATGCATCTAGTACATTTTGAGGGGAAAGTGAGAAGCTTCCATTTTCTCCCCTTCCATACTCATCAATGAAGAATCAATCAATCCATATAAATATATGGAAAAAGAATATGGGTGACAAAGTTTCTTTTCATGTTTCAAGAGATAGGTATTGAAACCATATAAGCCTATTAATAGTCAACCTCTTTAATTACCAACATGTTAGGCACATGGGATGACAATCTATGATGAGGGTTTGTTGCCCATAAATCCTAATGTAAGTAGACAATTAATTCATGTGTCAATATCCAATCTTTTGCAACACTTCCATAGATTCTACAATAGTCTTAGGCATGGCTTGCAAAATATTTTCTCATACAAGGGTGCAAAAAAATGATCACAAATGTGAGCATAGTTGTGCATATACTTATGCTCCAAAAGGTATTTACAATAGACATGAACATGATATTGATCATGTGTCTAAGACCAACCCATTCCCTTGAATAAATTAGAGACACATACTACATCCAATAGATAGGAGGACATATAAAATTATGGAGGAGTGGTCAATGAGTCAAGTTTGGCCTTCTTGATGGCTTCCCCCAATGGAAAGGACATAATGGATACCTAGTTGAAGACATTCCCTTTGTCCATGATGGTATAGATCAATGGTACCCATGCTACTTTCAAATGTGTAGATGATTTTTCTCTGTATAACTTACTGACCAATTGAGAAGTAAACATGAAGGTGGCTTTGAAATTGATAGTGGGGAATGCTCATGTATCTCTAGATTTAAATATCCTACCATATTCATACAATAGGGGTAGTAGGTCATAAAAATCATTTGCCAAAGTGAATTCCCACATCCATTCATTTGTAAAATATGCTTCAAACTTCAAAAACTTATAGTATGCCTCTAAATCAACATGTAAAAAGGATTCTATGCATTTTATTGGTTCATTGTGTATGTGATTCTTGGTCACATCGGTATGATAAATGAGCCACTTGATCATTTTTTCACATTGACGCAGTGCCCCCACTTCAGCGGGGTCTGCGATGACCTCCCGGTCTTGGATCGTTCCTATTCTCTGAGCCGAAGCAACTCTTTTGATTCCCTATTGGAATCTTCACACAATATCCACAGGTCCTTGTGGAAATGCACACATGTGAACAAGCACAAGGTGCAAGACCACATGCCTATCAAAAGGTGCTTTGCGATTCGTGACTTCGAGACTTCTATTGTGAGTCACCCCGAGTCCTCCAATTCCCTAACTCTGAACTAGGTCTTAACGATCCCTAGATCCTCCCTTTAATCCTCTGATGACGTGACCTCCATCCATGACCCAGGGCCAATATCTTGAGCACTTCGTGACTTTGCACTTTGTGTCTTGGGACCTTTGCTGGCCCTCTTCTCCTGAAACTTGAACTAGCGAGTTCCACTCGCCAGGTCAATGGTATACAATCCCCGTGATCCAACAGTCCTAATCTCCTTCGCGAATCGGGACTTTGCATTTCATGAAGTTCGATAATGGATTCCTCCCTTCTCTTGATTCCCGAACTTGTAAAATTTTTGGGACTAGATCTAAAGTCCAGATCCCTCCTTTGATCAACGGGTAAGATCAACTCACGAGTTCACATGACTCTGCCCTTTGACTTCCCTGAGTTGTGAGTCAGTGAAATGTTGATCTCTTGCCATGTGTCCCTTCTCGATGGATGGTTTCGATGATTTTGGAACTTTTGGACTTCACAAAGTCCACGCTCCTGTGCACTTTCAAAGGGTTTTAAACCTTGTGCACTTCCCTCGGATCCAACGGATGTTGGTCCACGTGATAAGATCCGATGATCCATATCTTTCCTCCTATGCACGCTCCTCCCATGTGTCTGGACGTGAGATTCAAAGGTCTAGATTTCCTCCTCTGCAACTGATCTAATAGCTGCTGTCGCTCCTCCTCCTGAGCTTGAAATTTCTCCCTAACTTGGAAGATTTCCAATGTTTCAAAGGCTGGGGCCTTTGATTCTTCTCCTGCGATCTTGATGACTTGGGTCTCACCTGTGCTTCTCTTCCTAAGATTCGGGACTTGGAATAAGTCCACTCATGTGCACTCCTTGCACTTGACTCTCAGTCACCTTAATTGAACTATTCTCAGCCTTCTGCACTCCTTGCAGAGATTCTATGTGCAATGACACTATTCCTCCTCAGCTTACGAACTTGAAACAAGTTCTCTCCTCCGCACACTCCTTTTTCTTGACCAACCTTCAATTGGATGTCTTTCAACACTTTATCTGAGTGTTGGCCTGGTGCACTCCTTGCACAGGTCTTCCTCCAGAGTATTCAAAAACTCTGTATCAACCCTTTCACTCCTTGAAGGGATAGAAGTGCCCTCTTGGAAACTTATGCTCAAGCACTCCTTGATGAGCCGACAAAGTATTCAGTAAATCTGTGAGTGTCCTCTACTCAATACTTCTCTTCTCTCTAAACTTGAAATAGAGTTCCTTTCTGCACTCCTTGCACTCGCTCGATGCCCTCCTGGCCGAGCTCTACAAAAACTTAAACAGTTCTATCTTTTTGTTCTATGCCTTCTCTACACAATCTTTCCTCTAGAGTGTTCAGTAACTCTGAGGCTCCTCTTGAGTCTGCAAACTATCCTGGTGTGCCCACCTAGCATGTTCTCTTCCGAACTCGACAGAGAGATTCAGATGTGCACTCCTTGCATTGGCTACATAACTTCCAATGTTTTGTTGTGCACTCCTTGCACAGCCTAAAGAACCCATAATTTTTTTAACAAAACCACAGATAGAGAATTCTATCTATCCCTGAATATGGAATCTAACATACATCTACAACATATACATATAACCACATAAATGACATTCATTCATAAAGACACAGATAACCACACAAAGAATCTCATGCAGGAAAAATTGCTCTTTATATTAATCTGAATCTCTGTTTACAATGGGTACAGAAGCTTGGACTACAACAAAGTCTCGACTCTCTCTTCTCCTCTAATATCATCTAGTCTCCCTCATGGAAAATAAGATAAAAAGATCTTTTTACAAAAGAGGGGCTCCTCGAGCCTTTCCCTCGAAGCTACCTACTCTCATTAAATTACATTGAATTTACATTCAATGGCTATCTTGTCTGGATTGGATCTAGATCTCATCATCCTGTCAACCATTAAAGGAAACTCTACCTACAACCTATCCAAAGACATGGATTTGGCTCTTCTAGCCTTACAAACATTAAATTACATTAAATTACAATTTGAAATTTAAAATGAGAGGGCTGGCGCCTCTCCTCCTCCTTGAATGCGCTTTGATGTGCTGGCTAGATGGCTCATAACTGAGGTTGGAGCGATGCTACTACATCATACTCCACTACTGTGAAAAAATCATGAGCTCCTGCTCATGAGCTTCCCAACTCTGTTGAAATCTTCCTGGATCCCAAACTCTCTTCTGGAGCTATCCATCTGCCCCACTGCTTTGCTGCTGCTGCTACTTCTTCTCCTTCCCTACTACTATGGAAGGCTCTCCTCTGTTCAACTTATTCCTGCTGAAATTTTCTTGTGATGAATTCAACATCAACTCCCTGATCTACTTGATCACCTCGTTTAGCTACTCAATTGGCTGGTTATCTTTATGCAATCTTCACGGCCTCACTTCTTCCTTCTTGGCAATGGGTAGATCCCCCCTACTATTTTATTCTTCTGTGGAACTAGCTGAACACCCTACTGCAGACTCCAATTGTGTAGTCTCTTTTTGACTAACCTACTACTCAGTCACCTCCTCTGACAGATTAGCTTCTGCCATTTCTGCTTGTGCTGGTTCAACTCTATCTTTCTCCAGCTACTCTCAAGACTAGAATTCTGCTTTGATCTGCTTGATTGTCTCTTCATGGAAGTCATTTACTGACTCTAGATGGTTCAACCAATCCTCCAACATGTTCAATTCCTTCTCCCATGGAGTGAGAAACTCAACTGTGTGCTCCTCTTCAGCTATTACAAACATCAGTGTCTGCTCCCTTTCCTCCTCTATGGTAGTCACTGTTGGCTGTCTTTCTTCTGTTGTTGCATTTGCAACACATGCTCTAGCCTCAACTGGGTTTCCTGGTAGGAATACCTCAATTCCCTCAATGATCAGAATACTCCTCTGATATTCCTCCTTTGTTAGCCTTACTTGTTGATCCAAACTCACCTTTGAGTTCATGAGACCCTCAACCAGTCTCATTTCACTTCCCTTACCAACCTGGCAATCTGAAATTTCATCACTTCCCACCTGGTAGTTTATGAGATCCTTCTCTGATCTCTTCTCCTCATCACTTAGGCTTCTTCCAACCTCTGGCTCACAGATGTGAACCGCTTCCTCTTCACCTATGAGGTTTTCAACATACCTCAGCAACACTCTCAATAGCCTTTGTTGTCCTCTAGCCAAAAATTTGTTGACTGGCCACTTCACCTTATTCTTCATGGGCCATTCATACACCAAATTCACTTTTTCATCTTGATACATTTTAAATGCAAGATTCTCCATCTGTGCTCTTATCTCGCTGAGCTCTTTATCCATTTTATCTGTACTCTTCTGCTAGCATCCTTCTCTTGGACCATGCCTATGGCCTTCAGTAGCCATCTTCTTCTTCTACCTACCCTCTTGGAAGGTCTGCTATTCACTTTTCAACCGAGAACATTCCTAGCTTCTCCTACAACCCACCAGACTGTCTATTACCTACTGCACACCTTGCAACAATCACCACACAGAACACCAACACTCTGTCTTCCTTCACTCACTGCATATAGATGAAATTCAACTTCTGATACCACCCGATAGTATCGAACTATCTCCTTTATCTCCTGCCTCCCTCTGCCTACTGTCTATAGACATAAAGTGGCTTTGATACCACTCTGACATAATTATACTATCTCCTTTATTTCTTGCCTCCCTTTGCCTGCTGTCTACAGACAAAAAGTGGCTCTGATACCACTTGACGCAGTGCCCCCACCTCAGCGGGCTCTACAATGACCTCCCAGTCTTGGATCGTTCCTATTCTCTGAGCTGAAGCATCTCTTTCGATTCCCTGCTGGAATCTTCACACAATATCCACAGGTCCTTGTGGAACTGCACCCACGTGAACAACCACAAGGCGCAAGCTCCCTGCACGTGACCACATGCTATGAACACACGCCTATCAAAAGGTTCTTCATGACTCACGACTTCGAGACTTCTATTGTGAGTCACCTTGACTCCTCCAATTCCCAAACTCCGAACTAGGGCTTAGCGATCCCTAGCTCCTCCCTTTAATCCTCCGTTGATGTGACCTCCGTCCATGACTTGGGGCCAATCTCCTGAGCGCTTCACGACTTTGCGCTTCTTGTCTTGGGACCTTTTCTATCCCTCTTCTCCCAAAACCTGAACTAGAGAGTTCCGCTCGCCAGATCAATGGTCTACAATCCCTACGATCCAACAGTCCCGATCTCCTTTGCGAATCGAGACTTCACGTTTCATGAAGTTCGACAATGGCTTCCTCCCTTCTCCCGATTCCTGAACTTGTGAACTTTTTAGGACCAAATCTATGGTCCAGATCCCTCCTTCGATCAATGGGTGAGATCAACTCGTGATTTCACACCTTGTGGGTTCTTACGACTCTGCTCTTTGACTTCCCCAAGTTGCGAGTCAACAAAATGATGATCTCTCACCACATGTCCCTTCTCGATGGATGGTTCTGATGCTTTTGGAACTTCGAGACTTCTCAAAGTCCACACTCCTATTCACTTTCAAAGGGTTTTAAACCTCGTGCACTTCCTCTGGATCCAACGATTATTGCTCCATGCACTAAGATCCGACGATCCATATCCGTCCTCCTTTGTGTGCTCCTTCTGTGTGTCTGGACGTGAGATTCAACGTTCCATATTTCCTCCTCTATAGCTGATCTAACATCTTCTGTTGATCCTCCTCCCGAGCTTGAAATTTCTCCCTGACTTGGAAGATTTCCAATGTTTCAAAGGTTGCGACATTTGATTCTTCTCCTACGAGCCCGATGACTTGGGTATCACCTGCGCTTCTCCTACTGAGCTTTGGGACTTGGAATAAGTCCGCTCCTACGCACTCCTTGCAATTGACTCTTATTCCCCTTAATTGAACTCTTCTTGGCCTTATGCACTCCTTGCAGAGATTCTTTGCGCAATGACACTATTCCTCCTGAGATTAAGAACTTGAAACAAGTTCTCTCCTCCGCACACTCCTTGTGCTTGCCCAAACTTCAAGTGGTTGTCTTTCAACACTTCATCCTATTAGAATATAGAGGATTGTGCTCGTTTAACCATTGACGATACCCTCGTCACCAAACCACAGGCCTTAAGCCACCCTCCGAGCACCTTGACCTTGACTGAGAAGAGAATTCTGGCTGCAATCAATAGCCAAGAGAGGCTAAATGCACCAAGCAAAAGAATAGAAACTAAACTAAATAGATGATCCCACCCAGAAGCTAGCGCACCACTTTCCAGCTCTCCCAGAAGAACTGCACACAAAACTGTTGCTGCCTGCAACTGCCTGCGTAGACTTAGCTCTCACTGCAACTGCTGAGATGACAAATAATGAAAATGGCGCCCTGTATTTATAATGGACTGGCCAGTCTAACTGGGGACGACTTCTCCTTCTGGGCATCAATAAATTCAATATAAATATATTTGTTTAGCCGAAAACTTGTCTAGGGTTTCCTTCAATTCTTTGCTTCCTTTCGGAGGATTCTAGTCTCGTCATAGGTCACAATAGAGGTTCATACCTTCTGAAGATACCATAATATTAACACTCCCTCCTAGCTAGGGAGGTATGGTCTTGAGCACAACAGACCATTCAACTAGTAGCACCACAAACACCTGTCATTATTATCCTAATGGATAATCTCCTATGACAATTGGTACAATATCAATTTATAGAGCACAACTGTGTCTATTCCAGTAGTACACAACTACTCATACTTTGTGAAACACAATAAAAAACTGTCCTTCATTTTTCATAATAAATAGCAACCTGCATAGAAACAATGTTATGATAAAAACTGAATCATCTAGGGCAATCTTTCACTCACATTTGTGAGATCTGAAAGAATGTCTGCCCTCAGTATAGAATATCAACAATAATCATCTGGGCCAATCTTTCACTCATGTCTGTGAGATCTGAAAGAATGTCTTCCCTTAATATAGAATATCAACAATGGGCTATCTGCCCCATTCTTCTCAACCANTTGAACCTGGACCATTCTTCCGACACTAAACAAAGTGTAACTTGGAGAGAATGAGTCTGCCCTCGAGAAATGTTTGGACCATTCCTTACCCTGGGCCATTCCTCCGACACTAAACAAAGTGTAACCTGGACAAAATGAGTCTACCCTAAAGAATGACTGTCCTGGACTATTCCCCACCCCGGGCCATTCTTTCGACACTAAACAAAGTGTAACCTAGAGAGAATGAGTATGCCCTCGAGGAATAACTGTCCCTGATTGCTGAGCCTGGACTACTCCCCACCCTGGGCCATTCCTTCGACACCAAACAAGATATAACCTGAAGAGAATGAGTCTTCCCTCGAGGAGTAACTGTCCGGACCATTCCCCACCCTGGGCCATTCCTCTGACACTAAACAAGTGTAACCTGGAAAGAATGAGTCTTCCCTCGAGGAATATCTGTCCTGCATCAACCTCCAAAACGAACGATTCTTCGAAACTGCCCACAACTGTGAACTTCAAAAGAATGACTGCCCGGCGAGGTAGACCATTCTACTTGAGCACTACTCAGAGTGACTACCAAGAAGAATGGTTGTCCTAGACCACTCCCCATAATGGGAAGTCGCTGTCTATGATACATCGACAATCAGTCTGCCTCCCATGTTAACTACAATGGGAAGCCATTGTCCGTCAAAAATCTCAATCCACTTTCCGAACAGGAAAGCATCTGTCCAATCTGGACTATTACAAAAATAAATAACATTTTCAATACTCCCTCCTAACTGGAGAGTTATTTTAATCACAAAAATAAACATTTTTGCGTACCTTCTCTATCCTAGAGAATCTTCCCTTTCAGCTAA